>BPLQ01009434.1:0-56443 GCA_021605075.1 Caerostris darwini
GAACCTGGAATGCTGCCCTGTATCCATACGCGCTCAGCTCCCAGATTTAGAGGCGGCATACTTTTTGTGGAATAAATCCTTTTAGAGCTGATTGTTTACCTCGCTCTGTTTTCGTATACCGAAACCGAACTTTTCTTCCTTAGTGTTTTTACAGAGACGGTGCGTGGGTAAACAAAATGGAGGAAAATTACTTTTAGTTTTTGGGAGTTAAGAGAAACGTTTTTTCCCCCTCTCTTTTTTTCTCTCAAAGCAATAGAAGTTAGAATTTGGAGTTTTTCTTCCTGGCAGTAGTTTGGAATTCTGCTTTGAATGCGTAGAAATGATAGGGTTAAAGTGAGTGGATATAGAGCAGTTATTTATCTTTGGAAAATAATAAGTTTCGATTATTTCAGTGATTTGATAAGAGCAAAATTTTTGTTGTCTAGAAAATAATATTTTGTTTAGTGAAAAATATTTTTATTTAAGAAATATCTTTTGGTAAGCATTACAATTTCGTTTTAAAGCATTATTGCTTTGTTTTATTTTAGCATTGTTTCATGTGCTGAATTTTAAATAACTGGAAGTAACCTAAAGTTAAGTAATTTGAAGTAACACCACATAGGTGTGTTATTGCTATTGCCATCAGCGTATGGCAAACGAATCTATTTTGGAAAGTTTTATTATTTGTAAGCGACAGCCTTAAGCACAATCGCCACCGAGTCTACGAATTTTTCAGAACAGGAACTAAAATGCATGCTACCAAAGGAAATCGAACTCTTGTTTGCGGCCTGACGCCTAGCTCTCTGGCCTTTGGTACCCCAGGCTTCAGGTTCGGATCCCTGCTGTGGCATAGATGTTTGTTAGTGGTTCGTAATACATGTCCCGGGTAATTAGGTAATACATGTCCCGGGTAATTAGGTCCCGGTCTAATTAGCCTCAAGTGTGCAAGAAAATGGCCGTAGGTTTGGTTTGTTGCTCTATGTCATTTTAAAATGATCGTAGAGTAGCCCTACATAGAACGTTCTACAGTTAGACCGTTATCGTAGGTTTAAAGCGAATTTCGAACCACTACAAACAACCGTAACACCGTCGGGACTCGAACCCGATATCTGTGGCACTGAGCACCTGAACACTAGTCACTCTGCCATCAGGCCCTTAAAACAACCTAATAAATAAAATTCTCTTAGTTATTTGAATATTTTAAAAATGTTAATGTTTTATAGTGTAATTTTACTGTCATTTCAAATGAAATTATTGTAAATTATAATGTATTATTAAGTTAATGCATGTATTCATACAGACATCAATACTGTAATGCAGCCAACTCTTTCTGAACTGTTTATTACATATCCTCTTCATATATATATATATATATATATTTCCAATGCAGCTGGCAAACAGACATGGACGTCTTGGATGCCTTAAGGCAAACGCTGCACAGACGTAATGCAAAGTGAGTAACACTTTGCATTACCCAGGGAGTGCGTGTAACTTGAAGATACGGACGCGGAGTAACAATGCCCCCGCAACGCTGTACGATCCTATTAGGACCGGGACCTACGGTTTAAAGTGGATTCCGAACCATTACAAACATCCATGCCCCCTCCGGGACTCGAAACCGAAACCTGTGGTACCGAGTGCCAGAGCGTTAGCCACTCGGCCATTCAGGCTTATACTTTATATATATGAATAAATATATCACTTATTCTTTTAAACGGATTTTCGGTTTCTCCATATTATTAGAATACATTGCTCGATGTAGAAAATACAACACAATGAAGATTCGGCCTGTATAAATATGCAAAATTCGAGGAATACGCAGATGAACTAGTTATGCAGGTGGCCTGACGTGAATGTTGATCACGAGATTATAGCGCGGGATGCAAGGGAAAGAAACAGTGTATGAACCAACATTTCCTACATTCTGTAGGATAAGAATTCCCGAATTTTGAGAAGTTCTAATTTTCAGAAAACATGTGGAGATTAAGAGATGGCTGGACGAAGACGTAGACGAAGAAAGAGTTACGGCAATCAGAATAATTTACGAAGGGACACATTCTGCGCTTACGAATAACTGATTGGTATTACCGTGGCATCTCTGCTGATACGCATGTAAATGTGTCCACTGTGCATAGGATTGAGACCGGATGGATCGATGAACAAAATGTAAACCATTGCAAAAGACCAGATCTATCTAGATGTATGGCAGCAAGTACTGATAGTGGAAGGAAAGCATCAGTAAATCCACACCAGGCTGAAGTGATTACTGGTGCAGGATATTAGGAAGCGGAGCAACCCATAGGCAGCAATTTTGTTTATTCACAGCTCCATCTAAAGAAAAGTTCGCCACATATGACTATAGAACTTGCCAAGGCTATGCGTCATCAACTTCCATTCTCACCGAAAATCGGCAAGCAAATTCATAGCATGTTTGGAGGTCTTGAGGTTACAGTATTTGCACCATGTGAATCTTATACGGATACCATTTTAAAATGGATTGCAGAATTCTTCGTACTATCGACCACGAAATCTCCAACTCACGTGACACCGATCTAGCACTTGTAGATTGTTTTGGTTTGTTTGTTTGTTGCTCTACGGTAATCTTGTGCACATTTTAGGCTAAACAGACCGGGACCTGCAGTTTAAAGTGGATTCCGAACCCTACAAACATCCATGGCACCGGCGGGACTCAAACCCGAAACCTGTGGTACCGAGCTCCAGAGCGTTAGCCACTCGGCTATTCAGGCCCCTCTAGCACTTGTAGAAGAATAACTTTAAGTGAAGGCTCTTTTAACTACAACAGTAGCGACTTATTCGATAGTTTCACTCCCAACTCTTTTCTTGCCCTCTTCCTGGCAGCACATCCAAGTCTCTAGTCTCTTCAAATTTCCTAACCATTCTTCGACATTGGTCCTTTTCGCAATCCCTTTAAGCGACGATATTACCGCAGTGCAACTAAGCTATTGCTGCCGTTCTGATAAAACAGTTTTACCAGTAAAACTCGATCTTTCTTCTGTAAGGGTATGATTAACGATATCAAAGGCATTTAGAATGATTTTCTGAATCTGTCCTGCAAATCTCTTTATAGATTTGACTAATTTGTATAAGGAATTTTTTAAAAATTTCACCTGGTGGTCAAAATTTGAACTATTTTTTTATTGCAGAAATCTTTTCCCCATGGCCCATATACCGTATGTGCGAAGTATCATCAAAATCCGTAAGGCAGAACGGGTTCTAGATGGGTCTGAATAGGGTCACTTTAATTATAACCACCCTGTACCATTCAGAAAATTCCGTCTCTAAATTTCCGTCCCATTCAGATAACTCCTTGTCTAGATTTCCGTCTCATTCAGATAACTCCTTGTCTAGATTTCCGTCCCATTCAGATAACTCCTTGTCTAGATTTCCGTCCCATTCAGATAACTCCTTGTCTAGATTTCCGTCCCATTCAGATAAATCATTGTCTAGATTTCCGTCCCATTCAGATAAATCCTTGTCTAGATTTCCGTTCCATTCAGATAACTCCTTGTCTAGACTTCCGTCCCATTCAGATAACTCCTTGTCTAGATTTCCGTCCCATTCAGATAAATCTTTGTCTAGATTTCCATCCCATTCAGATAAATCCTTGTCTAGATTTCCGTCCCATTCAGATAAATTCTTGTCTAGATTTCCGTCCTATTCAGATAAATCCTTGTCTAGATTTCCGTCCCATTCAGATAAATCTTTGTCTAGATTTCCGTCCCATTCAGATAAATCCTAGTCTAAATTTCCGTCCCATTCAGATAAATCCTTGTCTAGATTTCCGTTCCCTTCAGACAACAATTCTATTCTTAAGTTCTTATTATATTACCATCTCTTTATCTCAACAAAATTTAAACTATCGTAGATTTAAAAAAAAAATAAAAATAAAACTGTATGAAAAACGCTTAAAAAAATGTATCCACTGAAATTATACAAAATGCCTCTTTTTTCTAAAGAAAAAGCCTAACTTATATTCCCGAAAACCATTTATTTTAAATTTCAACGAATAGTTATTTAAATGTTGCAAAGAGTAATGGATGCAGGAGCAGACAGTTCTTGTTAAATATTTCATAGAATTTTTTTTTAATAAATAAAAGATTTTACAATAGAGATAGTTTCCATTGCTTCTGTTATGTTACAATTTAACCATCGTCTAGGTGCAAAAATTGAAAAACTTTCCCAAACGGTAGGCGCATTTTTTAAAGAGATTGCATTTACGTGTTATGTCTTATGATAATATGCGAGATAAGTGTAAAGTATTTCCTTTTATATCACTAAGAAGCTTAATATATGATTTGATGTAACGTTTCTATACAAGACATTTTTCTTCAGAAATACGTGTTTAATAACCATATTTCAAGAATACTGCATTTATATGTCTGCACCATAGATAGAATATTTCGAAATTTTCTTTCGATAATTCTTGATGATCGTTTTTTATTGAACATTTGTTGATTTATTTTTTTTAAAAATAAAAATAAATGTTATTTTTTAAATTTTGCTAAGTTTAGGAACTTTGAGGTATTTTGTCAACTTATAATTGAAGTTATTAAAACTAATATAGTGTTAAACTTAATTAGTGCTTAGAATTCAAAAAATAATTTTAACCAAAACCTACTCATCATAGAAATAATTTTTAATTGATATTTAAATTGAAATTTAAAAAGCAATTATAGCTTAATACTATATTTTATCAACTTATAATTGAGGCTTTTAAATACACAGTTAATCTGAGTTTTGAATTGAGTAATAATATTAAACAAAGAATAAACTGCTGACATAGAACAAAAAGGTAGAGTAAAAGTTTATTAAAAACATACTCATCATAAAAATAATTTTTAATTAAAATTGAAAAAAAAAATATTACAGTAGTGTTCCAATTTTTTAAATTTATGTCTGCTCGGTTTGTCGCTCTACGGTCATCTCGTGCACACTTTCGGCTAAATAGATCGGGACCTACAGTTTAACATGAATTCCGAACGACCAACAAACAGCCATGCCACCGCCAGGATTCGAACCTGAAGCCTTTCAGTACCAACGGCCAGAGCGCTAGCCAGTTGGCCATCAGGCCACTCAACTTTAGATAGTATAAGCAAAGAACTCGAATAAACCCCTGTTTGCATAAACCCTCTCTAAATAAAGACATTTATAAATGTTACAGTTTTATTCGATTAAATGTAAAATGAAAATTAAATATAAATATTTTTATTTCTGAAATATAATTAAAGTCTTTATGATGTATGATTTCATAAAAATATGGAATAAATTGTTCATTTAAAGAAGTCTTTGAATGATAAACAGCAGTTTTCTTGCTGCAGTGTTACGCTAATTTATAAACGTCCTCAGACTTTTTGGCCTGCTGGCTGAGTAACTAACGCTGTGGCACTCGGTGTCACAGGTTTCGGGTTCGAGTCCCGGGGGTACCAGTGATATTTGTAGTGGTTCGGAATCCTCTTTAAACCATAGATCCCGGTCTAATATAATTGTAGAGCGTTGGGTGCAGGTTTGACAACCCTACCCTTTAAAAAGAAATGCTTTATGCTTCGGAATGGTCCACCTCGGTCTTGGTCCATCTTTACTGCTAAATGTTTTCAATAGCCATTTTTAATGGGACTGTGTTGCTCAACCTAACCGTGTTTTTATTTGAACAGGAATATTTCCTCTTTTCTACTTATATCGTTTTCCTCATCATTGCTCTGTTGTTCGTAGGTGGTCTGAAGCCAATTGTTCAGGCCCTGTGACCTTCACTACAGCCTTCAGGTTCGAATAATGGTGGTGGCATGTATGTTTGTTCGTGGTTCGGAATCCACGTTAAACTGTGGGTCCCATTCTAATTAGCCCAAAGTGTGCTCAAATTGAGCTACAAGTTAAACTATTGTTTGCAGTTTTCAATCATATTTGTAATCACGTGATTTCCTGCTGTCAACACAGGCTTAGCAGAATGCGAGCGACCGACTGCAAATGCAATAGATGCCTTCCTGTGATGTCTTAAAGTAATGCAAGAGGATACATATTACAAAATACCCCAAATATTATTTTGCCATCCTCCCCCCCCCTTCCCCTTCGCTTTCCTTAAAAAATGTGTGGCTAATTGCCCGATAGAGTCTTAAATAACTAACATTTTTGGTTTTTGTTTGGTTTGTCGCTCTACGGTCATCTTGTGCACACTTTAGCCTAAACTGACCGGGACCTACAGTTTAACGTTGATTCCGAACCACTACACACATCCATGGCACCGCCGGGAACATTTTCGGAAGAATAAACCCATTTTTTTCACTCTTCAACGATGGAAAGATAAGCGATTGATCCCTTGTTGCTGTTCCCTTTTCCAAATGAGCATACGCTGCTTAACACTGGAATGGAAACCGTCGATTTACAATTAGAAACCTTGCTGCTGATGTTGGAATTTCAAAAGGATCGGTCAGTTCCATTTTGGACCACAAACGCGTCAAATCTCGATTGGTACCGAAATCACTGAATGCGCCGCCTCACACTGCATTGATTCTTCGTGACTCTTTCGCCGAAAATGAAACTCATATCATTCCACAACCACCGTATTCACACCATGCGACTTCTGGCTATTTCCTAAACTCAAAAGACTACTCCGGGGACACAGTTTTGAGTCGATTGAAGAGATTCAACGTGAAATGACGCGTGCTTTGAAGGCCATCCCTGCCGATGACTTTTTAGCATGCATTGAGGATTGGAAAAAAAGGTGGCACAAGTGTTGTGTCCGGAGGGGATTACTTTGAAGGCGATGAAATAAATTTGGAAGAATAAAGAAAGAGTTTTTGAAAAAAAAAATTGGTCTTACTTTTTGGGCGCAAAAGTAAAAATAATATATTGTAATTAGTTGGTTTCGATGAAAAGAGAAAAATATTCAAGATATGTTATTTCAGATATCTGCACAATTATGGCAACTTTGAAAAATGCAAAGTAATAATTTCTGTCTAATTTTAATGCAGGGATGCACAACTTTTTCCAAGATATTCAGTTTAAAAATTTCAAATAATCCATGTGTAATGTTAAGGAATACTTTGTAGCAGTTAAGGTATTTTAAACACTTTTACTTTGTATCAGTGCTAGTATCACAAGCTACAGGTTCAAATCCTGACTGTTCCATGGATGTTTGTTAGTTGTTCGGAATCCACGTTAAACTGCAGGTCTAATTAGCCTAAGTGTGTACAATATGACCATAGAACAACAACAACAAAAAAAAACATTTTGTATTAGTGCAATAAAATCTGTTATATTTTTGTTCTAATGCAGCTGGCAAACACTTAGACACTTTTCTTTGATGCCTTAAAGCAAACGCTGCACCGATGGTAATCACTTAGCATTACCCTGGAGGTGCGTGTAGTTTAAAGATAAGCTACGGACGCGGAGTAACAATACCCCCACAAAGCTCTACGATCCTGTTAGACCGGGACCTATGGTTTAAAGTGGATTCCGGACCACTACAAACATCTATGGCACCGCCGCGACTCAAACCCGAAACCTGTGGTATCGTGCACCAGAGCGCTAGCCACTCGGCCATTGAGACGCCAAATCAGTAATGTAGATTTTATTAAGATAAGCTGGATTTGCCAAATCTGAAATCATAGTATTTCTTATAAGCAGAAATTAAAATGCCAGATCCTATTTTTTAAAATGATACTTCGTGTAATTTTAAAACAAATATTTTTTTAGTTCAATAAGAATACTAACTAAAGAATTTTAAAAAAATTACCTTTTTTACAATTCGGTACAAGAACTCCCTTACAATTACACAGAACACAGCTGTTGTGTACGTGTATTGCAAAAACATTAGACTATAAATATTTATCACTGCATGAAATAAAGAAGAATAAAATTACTGCAGGAGATGCTTGGTATGGAATATCACATGTATTCTACTGTATTTTTCTAATGATTTCTTATTTATACTAAATTGTTTTAATTTTGTTTAAACAGCAGTTTTTTATTTCTTATTTAATGTATTTCGTACAGAAATTGCCAAATAGATTTTTGATTTAGACCAGAGGTGGCCAACCCGCGGCCCACTTTGAAAATTTTTTCGGACCGTGAGATTTATCACACTTTTACAAATTATATTTATTTTATAATGGCCAAAGTAGTAAAAACCAATGTACTAAAAAAAACATTGTGTGCATCCAAATATTCAAAAATTAACTATCGAAATTATGAGAAAAAATTGACTTTGATTTAAAAATAATATATATCATCAAATATCGAAAACAAAATAAGAAAATTTACAGCTGCTTTTGAAAGCAAATTCAGTAATTTAAAGATAGACAATTGCAACAAAATTTTTGAAATATATTCATCTCCCTTTCATGTTGAAATCGAGTTGGCCCTAGAATATCTCCAAATAGAACTGGTTGACTTATAACGCAATATTGAATTCAAACACATTTTTGAAACATCAGAATCAAAAATAGATTTTTATAACACTTACGTCACAAAAGAGAAATTTTCCAATTTGAGAAATCTGGCACAAAAATTTGTTAGCATTTTTGGTTCAACGTATACATGCGAATAATTTTTTTCTAAAATGAAATTGGCCAACACAGAACACTCTCAAACATAACGGACGCTAAACTGCAACATCAATTACCATGTGCAAATACCCAAATTGAGACAGATTTGCAAAAGCTAAGTGAAAGAGTGGAGAAACAAATATCACACTAGTAAAATAAATATTCTATAATGATTTCATTTTTTATTCCGTTTATATGTATATATTTTTTATATTTCATTTTTAGTGTTGTTTATTTTTTCACAGTGTGCGTTTAGTATCATTACTATTATATTGCCTATATTTACATGTAAGAAAAATAATAAATGCACAAATAATAACTCATGTTTAAATTTTTCACTCCAAAAAATGTCTACAGTGGGTCTAAATCTAATAGGGGGATATATAATTTTGCATGCGGCCCGCGGAGTTATGGTGCATTTCCAAAGAGGCCCGCAAGATCATTTGGATTGGCCACCCCTGTATTAGACGATTAAAAAAATTATACATTCTATTTCATATTTGTGCCTTAGTAATATTATTCAAGATTAGTCAGATCCAAGATGACTGCTAAAATTTAAATGTGAACCTTATAACATAAAAAGGTACATTATAATAAAAACTGTTTTTGTAAAAGCCGTATTTCCAATTTGAAAGCAAAATATAATTAAAATTTCACCAATCTGGTCTTTAAATGGAGCAGAGCGATTTCTTCAATCTATTTCTTTTGCACCTTACAACGATCACTGAAAATAAATTCAATAGATTTAAAATTGATTTCCGATTCTTGTTCATAGTTCATTGCAACAATTAATCCTGCGTTATTTGCAATACAGAATGGTTGCCATGTATTTCATAGAAAAAGTTTCCAATGCTTGCTATTTGTTCGTTTTTTATGAATTTTATTCTTTTAAACACATAAAATAACCAAATAAATTTTACATGGTTGTTTTGTAAAAAAAAATTACAAGTATAAAGCAACAGTTACAAAATTAATGTATTAAATGTGACGTGATATAAAAACACTAGATCTTGATGGCCCTGTGACTAGCACTTTGGCGCTAGATAACACCGGGTTGAGTCCCGACGGTAACTCAGATATCTGGGTACAAATCTAGAATCCTTGTTCCAAATGTATCGCCAGGATGCTAAGTCAACATAATAATGAATGCAGCAGGTAGTTTTCGATATTACGCCAAATTCCATCACTAGTAAGCCAAATCGCCAAGTAAACAAACAGAATGGCTGCCAAAGTTCGATGTCGTTCTTCACTATTTCCTTTAAAATCGCTATTAATTAACAATAGTAGCCAAACAGCTATCACGTGAAATTTTATTCCTTAAATGGCTTTCACACTAAATTCTACCGCTTTAACGCCAAATATTATCACTAAACGGTCAAAATTTTATTCCTGAAATGCTTTTACACCAAACTTTATTGCTTTATCGCCAAATTTTAACATGAAGAAAAATTTTATTTCTAAAATGATTATTCGCCAAATGTTATCGCCAAAGTTTTACCACTATTATGGCAATTTTAATGATTTGCTTATTATGCCAAATGTTATCGCTTTAACGCCAAAATATACCACCATTTTGCCAAAATTTTATTCCTAAATTGCTTTTACTCTTAATTTTATCGCTTTAAAGCCATTTTATTGCTTTCGTGTGCTATTTTCACTGTGATTAGAAGTAAAATTTTTCTAGTGAATTTAAATAACGGTTGCCATAAAATTCTAATTTTTTCAACAACTTTAAAAAGAAAATATGTATTTGTCAATCAAATATAAGTTATTAATGTAAAAAAAAATCGTTTCGGTTGCTTGTTTCGTAATCTCATGAGTGGCAGCATCATAAATTTCTTTTTATTCTATATCAGTAGTCGACATACTTTGTTCTAATGCAGCTAACAAACACTTAAACAATTGTCTTGGATGCCTTAAGGCAAACGCTGCATAGACGTTACTCACTTACTACCCAGGAGGTGCGTGTAGCTTAAAGATAAGCTACGGACGCGGAGTAACAATACCACCGCAACGTTCTACGATCCTGTTAGACCGGGACCTACTGTTTAAAGTGGATTCCGAACCACTACAAACATCCATTGCCATCCGGGACTCGAACCCGAAACATGTTGTACCGCGCGCCAGAACGATCTCAGGCCCAGTCGACATACTTAATAAGAACAATCTCAGAATAAACTGTAAGTTATCGGAATAATTATTTAAAGGAATATAAATTTCTCTTCTTATTTGCTGTAAATAAAAATTCTGTAAATGATATTGAAAGTAACAATAAAATAGTCCATTTTTTTTTTTTTTTTTTTTGGAAATGAAGAAGTTTTGAATTCTTCTAATTACAGTATCGTAACCCTAACAGAAATTGGCGAAATATTCTGAGTTTCAAGATTGGCGACTTCCTCAGGGGTACAGTGTTCTGGATTTCAGCCGATGTCTGATTCGAAATTCACTTTAAATCATAGCTCTGGTTTCTTTTTACTGACAACCCTGTCCAGTAAAAAGAAAACATCTCTCGTCCCGAAATCTGCCAATAGGCAGACGGCCTTAGCTCACCGTAGGACTGTTGCGCTAATGAAGAAGAAGAATTAACGTTTTAAAATGCGCATTATCAAAAAAAATTAAACAAAATATCTCCACAATAACCATTAAAACTCTTTTTTTAATAAAAATTGCTCTGCGCCACGTGTGTCTGATGATGATGAAGTTTTGTTAATTTTCAATGGTTAAAAAACTTTATAACAAAATTTTATTTATTTTAAAATCATAGTTAATAGTTGATCTTGATTACAATTTTATTTAATTTGATGCATGTTGCGATTTTAGAAATAAGTTCTACAAATAAAATTACCTCAACAACAAAATTAAATAGTACATTTAAACAAATTCAAAAATTGTAACTCGACTTTGATGTCGATTTGAACAACATTCTTAAGAAAAGCAAATTCTTTTCTTCTCTGTTTTTCGACACAAAGAGCTAATAAATCAAAACAGAATGATACGATTATGCTTGTTAACAATACGATTAAACGACACGATTATGATTGTCAACAATACGATTAAAAGATACGATTATGATTGTTAAGAATTCGATTAAACGATACGATTATGATTAATTACGATACGATTATAATTAATTACGATACATTTATGGTTAATTAGGATACGATTATGATTAATAACCGTTGCGAGATATAATTTGGTAAACATCGATTCTTTTTACATATGTGAACTTTTGTTAATTTCTTTGATTAAAAAAATTTCATAACAAAAATTTGTTTATCTTAAAATCAGAGAAAATAGTTGATCTTGCTTATCAATCTTATTTAATTTGCTACATTGCAAATGAAAGCTATCTCTGAAACAAAATTAAATCGTACATTTAAACAAATACGAAAATTGAACTTCGCACTTTAAATACGACGATTTAAACAAATACGAAATAGACTTTGATGTCGATTTGAACAACATTCTTAAGGAAAACCCATTCTTTTCTTCTGTGTTTTTTCGACACAAAGAGCTAATAAATCAAAACAGAATGCGTCCTTTGTGCTATTTCGACGACCCTAACAAAAAGTCTGTTCGACATTGATTATACTATTAATTATAGTTTTAACTTCCTTTTCTCTAGTACTATACGTTTAATAAAAATTAATCCAGTAAACGTTGCGATATAAAAAAGGTAGATTCAAGTTATGATTCATAACCATTGCAAGATATATTTTGGTAAGCCTTGATTTTTTTCTTTTTTACATATGTGAACTTTGTTAAATTTCATTGGTTCAAAAAACTTTATAACCCAAATTTAATCATCTTAAAAATCATAATAAATATTTGATCTTGATTACCTATTTCATTTAATTATATTAATATCCGTTTTCTAGTACGTTTAATGAAATTTAAATCAGTAAGCGTTGCAATATAAAAACGATAGTGATTACGAAAGGATTATGATTACAAACGATACGAATATGATTACAAACGATACGATTATGATTAATAACCGTTGCGAGATATAATTTGGTAAACATTGATTCTTTTTACATGTATGAACATTTGTTAATTTTCATTGGTTAAAAAAAATTTATAACAAAAATTTAATCTTAAGATCATAGAAAATAGTTGATCTTGACTACCAATTTTATTTAATTTGCTGTATTCAAATAAATCAGCAACAAAATTAAATTGTACATTTAAATAAATGCAGAAATAACATCTCGACTTTGATGTCGATTTGAACAACATTCTTAAGAAAAGCCCATTCTTTTCTTCTCTGTTTCTCAACACAAAGAGCTAATAAATCAAAACAGAATGCGTTCTTTGTACTATTTCGACGACCCTAACAAAAAGTCTGTGACCAAGATCTAAAATTGGGAGGAATTCGAGAATTTTCGGTATCATAAATGGATTCCTGCTTGGAAGCTGACTTTTTTCTTTTTCTTTTTAGATATTATTCCTTTTTTTTCCCCTTCGCTTTTCTCTTTCAAAACTTAAGTACGTAGGAGAGATAAATTTAATTAAATGTCTTTGGGAATTTCTGTTTGTTCAGAATGTTCTAGGGAGGAATTTGATTTCAGACCCACATACTTTGCATAGAAGTCGGCGTTCTTTTAAATACCTAGCCGAAGACTCGAACAAGAGACTTAAGTCAAATATTCCTAAACGCATTTTCTCGGGTCTTCGCCTTTCTCAGTGTAATTCGCCGGCAAAAATGTTAAACTAGTTAGAAAAAAAAGTAATGTTTTTCAGTGAGCGTCGAAGAAATTTTTAAATCCTTCTGTTTACTACAAGACTTTAGAAAAAAAACACGTGCTTTTTTTTTTTACCCTTTAAGGATTTACAAGAGCAAATATTTAGAATTATTTCTAAATAAAGTTATGAGAATTCAAAGTAAAAGAATGCATGTTTAATAGGGTCGCGTAAAAAAAAAACCGATATACTTTTTTTTTTATCGGAAATTTTTGTTATTCCAAAAATAATAAAATTACAAAGAGTTCTTTAAAGTACTTTGATAAGAGAAATAACATTTTTTTTTACTGCTACAAAATAAAAAAAGGATAATTCGATGTCATCGAATTATACATAAAGGCCTTTATAGCATGGCACAATTTTTTACCTAGATAAAATTATTAAAATTTTTTTTGACTTTTAATAGTAAATTTTCACAGTAGTATAATGCACTAAAATTCTTATATTTTAATGAGATCGAAATAACTTCTTTACTTAATAAATGAAATTGAAATAGTAAGACAAATAAATACATCAGACTGTGAAGATGTCGGTTAATAAAAAACATTTGATTGTTTATAACAATAATTTTTGTTAAATGTTTTTTTTATTTCCATTTTCACTGTACAATAAGCAATAAAGGAAAAAGAACACAAGGAATATAACAACAATAACAAAGAGAAACGAAGGAAATCACATAGTGACATGTTTAGTCCATAAGGGCCCTAGCCTCCCAGTAACGCCCATACACAGTAGAGGTTTGGTTTTGGTTTGTCGCTCTACGGTCAGCTTGTGCACACTTTGGGCTAAACAGACGGGGACCTACAGTTTAAAGTGGATTTCGAACCCTTCACAAACATCCATGCCACTGCCATACATACAGAGGAAGCAAGCGCAGGACAAAAAGGAAGTTGGGATGAATCCATGTCTCTCCCAGATTGCAGGGCATGCATTTTGGACTTTCAAATACTCTCATTCAAAAAGGGCAAAGTCTGAAAAGGGCAATTTCTTTACACCTGGACAAAGATTAGCCCTCTTGGAGTGGGAAAAACCACCCGCATTCCATTGTAACACACCTAGTGATGAATAACTAGTATTTGGCAGGAAGACCCATTGCCAAAATTGTAGATCATTTAGCCTAAAAAGCGTTGCCCGTGGTGTACCAATGAGGAGGTAGATCTACGATACATCCCTGTTGTCAAATATTGTAATTGTAACTATTTATATCAATGAAATATTTTGTTGACAAAAAGTATTACACTACTAATTTCTACTATTACCTATAGTTGTATTCAAAAATTAGTTAAAAAATTTAAATCTGTTTCAATTTGAGATATTTCACAGACACAACAGCTGAAAATAACACTACTACCCAGCCGAAAACTACAAACAATATTTTGCAGCCAATCACGTTCACATTCTATTGAATCATCGCGTGTTTTAATTTCACCTGCATAAAGGACTCAGTGCTATGTGGGCCAATATTGTATGCACATATTTTAAGAGATACCTATTTGTATCATAGTATATAAATATTGGAAAAAGTTTTAAAAATCCATAATTAGTTTATAAAATTTTTAAAACTATGCTTTTTTTCTTTCTTTTATAGCTATTTGTCATTCTAAAAAAATGTTTAAAACAAAAGTAAAAAAATTTTGAATGCATCTCATATTTATGTGTTTTTATATGTTGTTCCTCAATGGAGCAATAACCTCATGGTAGGCCAAGACCGTCTGACTACTGCCAGATTCCGAAACCTAACATGATTTTTTTACGGGATATGCTTGTTAGCCCAATGCCTAACGCTCTAAAATCCTGAATGGTTGAGTGTCTGGCGCTCGGTGCCATAGGTTTCGGGTTCGAGTCACGGAAGTGACCTGGGTGTTTGCAGGGATTTGGAATCCACTTTAAACTGTAGGTCCCGTTCTAATATAAGGTAAGCATCACGGAGTCCAATCAAACTTCTCATCACATCATTCCCAAACTTTCTAGGGACAACTCAGCTCTAGGCAAAGTGATGTGATGTGATGTGGTTTAATAGTAGTAGTTCTAGTAGTAGTCATATAAATTTAAAGGACTTATGGTTTAAAGTGGATACAGAAAAAAAGTGGTAAAATCAGTATTGGTAAAGATTTTGGCAGGATAGTGATAATATTTGGCGTTAAAGCGATAGAATTTGGTGTAAAAGCAATTTAAGGAATAAAATTTCACTTAATAGCTGTTTGGCTACTATTGTTGATGTAATAGTGATTTTTGGCGAAATAGACACCGACAATGACACCGAACTTCGGCAGCCATTTTGTTTACTTGGCGATTTGGCCTCCTAGTGATGGAATATGGCGTAATATCGTTTTACCTCGAAAACTAACTGCCGCATTCATTATTATGTTTACTTGGTGACTAAGCATCCCGGCACGTATCCTCGAAATCAAGAATCCTGACTGAGCATCCTAAGTACACATTTGGCACAAAGGGTACAGGATTCTAGATTTTTAACCAGGCATCTATGGCACCGCTGGAAATCGAACTCGGTGGCACATGGTGCCAAGGCTAGTCACTCTGCCATTTAGCTCCAGTGTTTTTATATCACGTCAGATTTAATACATTAATTTTATTATTGATAGCTTTATTCCTTAACTTTTTTATATGAAATACATGGCAACCACTCTGTATTGTAAATAACGCAGGATTAATTTTTGTCATGAACTATGAACAAGAATCGGAAATCAATTTAAAATCTATTAAATTTATTTTCAGTGATCATTGCGTTTTAGTCCTCGACAAATTACCTTCAATAACATATTCTTCCGGAGATTCAAAAGAAAGGGACTCAAGATACAAAATTTCTATGCTCCAATTAAAATCCAGGTTTAGTGAAATTTTAATTATATTTTGCTTTCAAATTGGAATTAAGGCTTTTAGAAAAACAGTTTTTTCTGTTACCTTTTATTATGTACCTTTTTTTATATTATAAGGTTCATATTACAATTTTAACAGGCATCTTGGATCTGACAAATCTTGAACATCCAAGTTATGAATACTAAATAATGAATAATATTACTAAGTTACAAATATGAAATAGAGTGTATAATTTTTTTAACCGTCTAAATCAGGGAGGGCAAACCCAAATGATCTTGCAGGCCACTTTGGAAATGCATCATAACTTCACAGGCCGTATATAAAATTAGATTTTCCCCATATTAAATTTAGACTCACTATAGAAATTTTTTGGAGTGAAAAATCGAAACATAATGAGTTGTTATTATGGTGTTTACTATTATTCTTACATGGAAAACGTAGATAATATAATAATAATAATGATACTAAACACACATTGTAAAGAAATATATAACGCTATAAATGAAATATAAGAAATATATAAATGAAATATAAAAAAATGTAATCATCAAAAAATATTTATTTTATTAGTGCAATATTTGTTTCTCCGCTCTTTCACTTAGCTTTTGTAAATCGATCTCAATTTGGGTATTTGCACATCGTAATAGATGTTGCAGGTTAGCGTCCGTTGTGTTTGAGCGTGTTTTGTGTTTGGTCAATTTCATTTTCGGGGGAAAAAAAGGACGGCGTGACAGGTGTAATTTGAACCAAAAGTGCTAACAACTTTTTGTGCCAGATTTCTCAAATTGGCGACAAATTTTGTGATATAAGTGTTATAAAAATCTATTTTTGATTCTGATGTTTAAAAAAATGTGTTTTAATTCAATATTGTATTGTAAATCAACCATATCTATTTAGAGATATTTTGGGGTCGACTCAATTTCAACATGAAAGGAAGATGAATATATTTCAAAGATTTTGTTGTATTTGTCTAACTTTAAATTACTGAATTGGCTTTCAAAAAACAGCTGTAAATTTTCTTATTTTTTTGCATATTTGATTTTATATATTATTTTAAAATCAAAGTCAATATTTTCTCATCCTTTCGACAGTTGATTTTTGAATATTTGGATGCGCACATAATGAATTTTTTTAATACATTGGCTTTCACTACTTTGGCCATTATAAAATAAATATATTTTGTAAAAATGTGATAAATCTTGCGGGCCGCGAGTTGGCCACCTCCTGGTCTAAACCAAAAATCTATGGAGCAATTTCTGTACGAAATTTAGTAAATAAGAAACAAACAAATTGCAGTTTAAAGCAAAATTAAAACAATTTGGTATAAATAAGAAATTAGAAAAATACAATAGAATACTGGTGATATTCTATACCAAGAATGTACTGCAGGAATTTTATTCTTATTTGTTTAATGTAGTGATAAATATTTATAGTCTGTTTTAGCAATACATGTACACAACAGCTGTGTTCGGTGTAATTGTAAGCGAGTTCTTGTACCGAGTTGTAAAAAAGATAATTGTTTTTTTAAATTTTTCAGTTAGTATTCTTATTGAACTAAAAAAAAATATATATACATTTTAAATTTACACTAAGTATTATTTTAAAAAATAGGGTCTGTCAATTTAATTTCTGCTTATAAGAAATACTATGATTTCATAGTTGGCCGATCAGTTTTAGTTAAATTATAAATCTATCCATTAAAATCTATCTTAAATCCATTAAACTTTTTAGATTTCAGTTAAACCAGTTTATCTTAATAAATTCTAGATCACCGTTTTGGGACCTGAATGACCGAGTTGCTAGCGCTCTGGCACTCGGTACCACAGGTTTCGGGTTCGAGTACCGGCGGTGCCATGGATGTTGTTAGTGGTTCGGAATCCACTTTAAACCATAGGTCCCGGTCTAACATGATCGTAAAGCGTTGCGGGGGTATTGTTACTCCTCGTCCGTAGCTTATCTTCAAGCTACACGTACCTCCCGGGTAGTGCTAAATGTGCATCGGTGCAACGCTTTCCTTACGGCATCAAAGAAAAGTGTTTGCCAGCTGCACTAGAACAAAAAAGATGATTTTATTGCACTAATACAAAATTTGGTTTGGCTTGTGCTCTACGGTCATTTTGTGCACACTTTAGGCTAATTAGACCAGGATCTGCAGTTTAACGTGGATTCCGAACCACTCACAAACATCCATGCCACGAGGATTCGAACCTGAAGCCTGTGGTACTAATACAAAGGACAAGTGTTTAAAATGTCTTAACTGTTACAAAGCATTCCATAACATTACACATGTATTATTTCAAGTTTCTAAGCTGAATATCTTGGAAAAACTTGTACATCCCTGCATTAAAAATTAGACAGAATTATTTAATTTTCATTTTTTAAAGTTGCCATAATTGTGTAGATATCAAAAATTACGTAATACGCTGAATATTTTTCTCTTTTCATCGAAACCAACTAAATATAATATATGATGTTTATATAAATATTTATAATCTAATGTTTTAGCAATACATGTACTTAACAGAGAGTAACACGAGTTCTTGTACGCAGTTGTAAAAAACTCGTATTTTTTTTAAAATTTTAGTTAGTATTCCTATTGGACTAAGTAAATAATTATTTTAAAGTTATACGGAAGTATTATTATAAAAAAACTTGCCCGGCAATTTAATTTCTGCTTATATGAAATACTATTGAATTCGGATTTGACAAATCCAGTTTATCTTAATAAATTCTAAATCGCAGATTTTATTACACTTATATAAGGAACAAGAAATATAAAAAAAAAATGTTAAAGTCAATTCCTACTTAGGTCAACAAAGAAAAATTTTATTTTAGTTACTTTTTATTAAATAATTACTATTAATATATGGTAGAATCACAATATTAAGTGGCAAAATAGAAAGCGAATTTCTTTGTAATTTTCCATTTTCCTTTCTATATATGGTGTTGGACTATTATTTTTGTTTACTACTATTTATTCGCTGCCTATTTTTTTTCGTTTATAATTTATGAAGCTGATGGAAGACTATAATTTTTCCTTCTATCCACTTCTTGCAATGCTTCATTATTGCAAGGAACCTTTCCAGTGAGTTTTGAGCAGTCCAGTTCTTCAATTAATTAATTAAATTTAATTAATGAATTAATATTTGAAAAAAGTGTATCAACATCAAGTGTCATCCACTACAAGTTAAAAAAAATGCATTTGAACTTGAGTGGATGAATAAAAAGTATTGTATGAACGATTGAAAATTTGAACAAGATATATATATATATAATATATATATATATATAATATATATATATATATATATATATATATATATATATATATATATATATATATATAGGGAGGGCGTAAACTAATGATAGGAATTGAAAAAAGTGATTAAAATATCTTCGGTTACAAGGCATTCCATAACTTTTTACACGTATTATTTCAAGTTTCTAAACTGAATATCTTGGGGAAAAGTTGTGCATACCTGCATTAAAAATTAGACCATAATTTTTACTTTTGATTTTTCAAACTTGCCATAAGCGTAAGAAATTATTAATTGCTGTGCGAAATTACATAATGTGTTGAATATTTTTCTTTGAAACAAACTAAATAAAATATATTATTTTTCATTAAAATCATGCAACCCCAAATTACATTAGTTGATTAATAAGTAATGTAAAACAGATATGTATTTCCAATAGTTACCTTTAAATTTTCATTTATGAAAGTAATTTTTATAGGTAATATAATTTAAGGGGTTAGTTATAAGATCACAGTTTTCTTCGATATTGCAAATAAAATATTTATCTTTATATAGATAGATTTTTATTATATAGATGTAAATTTAATAATATTTAACTTAATTAATGATTGTGTGGAGGTTTCCGGGGTATATTGTACCCCATAAGTACTCAGAAGCAGGTGCGTCAATTTCCGTAAAGGTGGACCAACACCGCCTGCCTACTGGCAGATTCCGAAACATAGGTTGTTTTCTTTTTTCAAGGTAGGGTTGTCAGCCTGCACTCAACATTTTACAATTATATTAAATCGGGACATACGGTTTAAAGTGGATTCCAAACCACCACAAACATCACGGGCACCCCCGGGAATCCAACCCGAAATCTATGACACCCAGTGCCAGAGCGTTAGTTTCTCAGTCAGCAGACCAAAAACGCCTACACATAGCAGCAAAAATTATCTACACTTTCAAGTCTGAGGACGTTTACAAACTAGCATAACACTGCAGCAAGAAAACGTTCATCATTCAAAGACTTCTTTAAACAATTTATTCCATATTTTTATGAAAGCATTGGAAGCATACATAATAAAAAATTTCATGAAATACAAATTTATATTTATTTTATATTTAATCAAATAAAAATTTAGAAATTGCGCGTAAATTTATAAATTTTCTTATTTAGTGAGGGCTTATGTAAACAGAAATTTATCCGAGTTCTTTTCTTATTTTACATAAAGTTGAGTGGCCTGATGGTTAACTGGCTGGCGCTCTACTCGTTGGTACTGAAGACTTCTGGTTCGAATACCAACGGGGCATGAATGTTTGTTGGTACACTGCGTGAAAAAAGTAGAAGGACATTAGATTATTTTTGATAAATGAATAATGACGCATTTTTTAAACAATTAATTTATTCACAACGTTTTTACATGCAGATACCTGTATCTAGACAAAACAAAAAAGTACACAATTAAAAAAAAATTATATTTAATAAAAAAATTGGTTTTGACGATCTCATAATCAGTGAAAAAAGTAGAAGGACACTTCTAAAAAAGAGGTGTACTATATAAATTAATATGGAATTCTTTTCCTGTTGGGTCGAATTACTTCGAAGATCCTATTTGGCATCGAACTGTATAAAGATTGAATTTTTGTTTGGCAAAAATTGTCCCATACAAAGTTTAATGATTTCTGCAGCTCAGCTACAGATTTAAACTGCTTTCCACCCTCGTAAACACGACATACAATCATTGCCCATATGTTCTCTACAATGTCGAGATAAGGACTTTTAGCAGGCCAATGTAAAAATCGAACATTGTTTGCTGCAAACCAATCTTTAACACCATTTGCAGTGTGAAATGAGGCTCCATCTTGCTGAAAAATCCAGTCGTCTCCTCCTAACTCTGCGCCATACGGGAGAAGATTTGAGTTTAGAGTCTGGATGTAGTCTGTATGGTTCTGTCTACCATTTAGAAAGACTAAACTTGTCCTGCCTCCATAGCCAATTGCTAACCATACCATTAAACCACCTCCTCCCATCTGTCGAGTAGAATAAGTTTCTTCTTCAATACCAAGAAAGTGCCAATAGTACTGACAACCATCTGGACCATCCACATTGAATTTTTCTCATCGGAAAATATAACTGAGGTCCATTCTGAGCTCCAGGACATGTGGTCTTTAGCCCACTGCAGTCGGTTCTTCATGTGTCCTTCATTCCACTTCGGACGGTGCTTCCGTTTTTTGAAGACGAACTTTTTTGAGCGTTTTATGTAGTTATAGACAGTTCTTTTGGTTACATGTGTAATTCTTGATTGAAATTGAGCCTTGCCGACACTTCCACCAGTCTTTTTGAGTTCACGAATGATTTTTCATTGATCACGTTGGGTGAGTTTTTTTGGCCTTCCTGTCTTCTTTTTTCTTCTGTCACTTTCAGGGTTTCTTATGAAGTTCGAAACAGTATTTGGACTGATTCGTAGCTGCCGTGCAATCTCTCTCACACCTTTGCCTTCATTTTTATAGGCAACTATTTGGCCCTTCTGAAACTTCCTTAAGGGTATTCCTCTGGGCATCCTAAAACCAACAAAAACTATGAATTTCTAGCTAAATATTTTATTCTTGATAAAAAGGAATTAAAAGAGAAAAAAAAAACACTTACCTATAAACTTTCCAACAGCTTCTAACTAGATTTTTTGGATGTGTCCTTCTACTTTTTTCACACACCCAAAGTTATTAAGTATTGCATTCCTAAGTTGAAATGGTGGTAAGTAAAAAAATCTCATTTAACTTTCACTTAACGTAAATTAAAACTCTAACAAAACAACTCTCTACAAAAATCAGGTCAAAAGCAGTAAAATAAAAGCATATTGTACAAAAAAAATGACTGTCCTTCTACTTTTTTCCCACAGTGTAGTTCGGAATCCACGTTGAACTGTAGATCCCGGTCTATTTAACCTAAAGTGTGCACAAGATGACCGTAGAGCGACAAACCAAACCGATATAAAATTGAAAAATTGGAACATTATTGTAATAATTTTTTTCCATTTTAATTAAAAATTATTTCTATGATGAGTAGGTTTTGTTTAAAATAATTTCTGAATTCTAAACACTAATTAAGTGTAGTTTTAATAACTTCAAGTATAAGTTGACAAAATACCTCAAAGTTCCTAAACTTAGCAAAATTTAAAAAATCGTATTTATCTTTATTTAAAGAAACAATCAAGAATTATCGAAAGAAAATTTCGAAATATTCTATCCGTAACACAGGCATATAAGTGCAATATTCTTGGAATATTTTATTAAACACGTATTTCTAAAAATAATAATGGATATGAAAAATGTCTTGTACAGAAACGTTACATTAAATCATATATTAAGCTTCTTAGTGATATAAAAGGAAATACTTTACACTTATCTCGCATATTATCATAAGACAGAATCACGTAAATGCAATCTCTTTAAAAAAATGCGTCTACCTTTGGGAAAGTTTTTCAATTTTTGCACCTAGACTAGTATGCTTAAATTGTAACATAACAGAAGCGATGGAAATTATCCATATTGTAAAATCTTTTATTCATTAAAAAAAAATTCTGTGAAATATTTAACAAGAACTGTCTGCTCCCTGCATCCATTACTCTTTGCAACATTTAAATAACTATTCGTTGAAATATAAAATAAATGGTTTTCGGGAATATAACTTATGCTTTTCTTTTAACAAAGGATGCATTGTATATAATTTCAATAGATACATTTTTTAAGCGTTTTGTATAGAGTTTTTTTGGTAAAATCTTTTTTTTTTTTTTTTTTTTTGTAATTCTACGATAGTTTAAATTTTATTGAGGTAAAGAGATGGCAGTATAATAAGAACTTAAGAAGATAATTTTCTGAAAGAGATGGAAATCTAGACAGGGAGTTGTCTGAATGGGACGGAAATCTAGACAAGGAGTCATCTGAATGGGACGGAAATCTAGACAAGGAGTTGTCTGAATGGGACGGAAATGATCCGGAGTTGTCTGAATGGGACGGAAATCTAGACAGGGAGTTATCTGAATGGGTTGAAATGATCCGAGTTGTCTGAATGGGACGGAAATTTAGAAAAGAAATTATCTGAATGATACAGGGTGGTTATAATTAAAGTGAACCTATTCAGACCCCTCTAGAACCCGTTCTACTCAATGAATTTTCATGAAACTTGGTATAGATGGTATGGACCATGGGGAAAATATTTCTTCAATAAAAAAAATAGTTCAAATTTTGACCATCAGTGGGCAATTTTCAAAAAATTTTTACGCAAATTACTTAAATCTATAAAGATATTTCCAGTCAGAACCAGAAAATTATTCTGCGTACCTTTGTCATCGTTAATCATGTCTTTATGATCGAGCTTTACTGGTAAAATTGTTTTATCAGAATGGCAGCAATAGCTTAGCTGCACGACGTGAATATCGTCGTTTAAGGGAATTACGAAAAAGACCCATGTCGAAGAATAGTTAGGAAATTTAAAGATTTTGGAGTCTTGGGTGTGCTGCCAGGAAGAGGGCAGAAACGAATTGCGAATGAAACTATCGAAGAAGTCACTAATGCTGTAGTTGAAAGGGCCTTCACTTCCAGCTATTCTTCAGCGAGTGCTCGATCGGTGTCGCGTGAGTTGGCGATTTCGTGGTTAGCAGTACAAAAAATTCTATTATCCATTTTAAAATGGTATCCGTATATGATCTACGTGGTGCCAACCGAAGACCACCAAACACGCTATGAATTTGCGTAGCGGAATGGAATGGAAGTTGACGACGCATAGCCTTGGCAAATTCTATAGTCAGATGCGGCGCACTTTTCTTTAGATGGAGCTGTGAATAATCAAAATTGCCATATATGGGTTGCTTCGCCTCCTAATATCCTGCACCATTAACCACTTCTGCATAGTGTGGGTTTACTGCTGATTTTAGCCTCGGACCGTTCTTCTTTAAAACTCCCACTTCTCAAGGTTCTAAAACGTGCTCTGTCACGAGTGCGCGGTACAGTGAGAAGTGTGAGTGTGTCGATAATAATTTGTTGTTAGACCTCCAACGCTTTCCTTCCACCATCCGTAATTTCTGTCATACATCTAGATAGATCTGGTTTCGCAATGGTTTACATTATGTTCATCGATCCATCTCGTCTCAATCCTATGCACATTTACATGCGTATCAGCAACAGTGCCACTGGTAAGACCAATCAGATATTCGTAAGCCCAGAATGTGTCCCTTCATGAAATCGTCTGATTGCCGTAACTCTTTCTGTGTCGTCGTCCAGCCATCTCTTAATCCCCACATGTTTTCTGAAACTTAGAACTTCTCAAAATTCTGGATTTCTTATTCTATAGGATGTAAGAATTGTTGGTTCATACGCTGTTTCTTTCTCTTCCATCCCGCTCTATAATCTCGTGGTCAACATGCATGTCAGGTCACCTGCATAACTATTTCAGCTGCGTGTTCCCCGAAATTTGCATATTTATAGGGCCGAATCTTCATGGTGTACATTTTCTATGTCGAGCAATGTATTCTAATAACATGGAGAAACCGAAAATTATTTTAAAGGCATAAGTGATATGTATATATAGTAAAGAGGATATATAATAAAGAGTTCAGAAAGAGCTCGCTGCATAGTAATATTTGCGTCTGTATAACATATGCATTTACTTAATAATGAATTATAATTTACAATAATTTCATTTTGAAACGACAGTAAAATTACTCCAAAAAACATTCAAGTTTTTATAATACAAAAAAACTAAGATAATTTCATTTATTAGGTTATTTTAAGGGGCCTGATGACAAAGTGACTAGGGTTCGGGCGCTCGGTACGAAAGATTTCGGGTTCGATTCCCGTTAGTGCCATGATTGTTTGTAGTGAATCGAAATCCATTTTATACCGTAGGATCCGGTCTAATATGACTGTAGAGCGTTGGGTTTAGAAAAGATAATCTTACAAAAAAACATTTCGTGTCTCGGAATATGCCGATGGGCAGACAGTCTTGGCCCACCATGGACATTTTAAAAGTTCCTTTTTCTGCTGAAGCATACAAAAAGATACATTCAAATGAACAAGAGTTTAATTTCCTTTGGTAGAGTGCATTTTAGTCTCTGTTTTGAAAAAATTGTAAACTTTGTAGGGATTGTGCCTACAGCTGTCTCTTATCAATAATCAAACTTGCCAGGTAGTAGTCTCCAATATAACCAGCTTGTCAGTAACCTCTGGAAAGGTCTAAAGGAAAGCTTAACTCCATCAACCCATAGGAAAAAAATGACACACTGATGTAATATTACTTGAAAAAATTTCAGCACAAAAAAAATCTTAAAACAAAACAAGACAGGATTGCTTTAAATATAAATTTTAATACCTGACCAAAAGTTATTTCTTAAATAAAAATATTTTTCACTAAACAAATATCATTTTCTAGATATTAAATATTATTGCTCTTACCAAACCAATGAAATAATCGAAATTTAATATTTTAGAAAGATAAATGCTCTATATCCACCTATTTTAACCCAATAAAAGCAGAATTCCAAACTACTGCCAGGAAGAAAAACTCCAAATTCTAATTTCTATTGTTTTGAAAGAAAAAAAAAGAGAGGGGAAAAAACGTTTCTCTTAACTCCCAAAAACTAAAAGTAATTTTTCCTCTCGTTTGTTTACCCTCGCTCCGTCTCTGTAAAAACGCCGCGGCGGAAAATTTCGGTTACGGTATACGAAAACAGATCGAGGCAAACAATCAGCTCTAAAAGGATTTATTCGACCCAAAAGTATGCCGCCTCTCAACCTTGTAGCTGAGCGTGTATGGATATGGGGCAGCATTCCAGATTCCCTAAATAACAGAAAGAGGAGATTTATTATTCTTTTAAAAACAATCAAAGTATTCGCTTTGAGGGATATAGAGGTTATTTATACCCCTTTTCCTTCCCATGTTGGTATGAGACATGATATATATGTTATGTGCCGACAGTCATTTCTCTTTCAACCTACGAGTAAGTAAGAGTAAGATATACATAAGAAAACTGAAAGATTAAGGCTTAAGCCAGAAGTCAATAGAATCGCATTCAGGCAGAGGTCCCAGATATTTAAAAATGTTTTCTCATATATTGTTAAGAATAGGTAAGTTTTTATTAATGTGCCATAATTCAGTTTTTTATTAACACATTATAATTACAGACATTTTCAATATTGAAAAGAATGCATTTTGAGTAATAATTGTAGAAATAATACTAAATACTGAATAGAAATAAAAGTTAAGTGATGGGACAAATAGGGGACTAAAATAGGGGGCCTGACGGTTGAGTGACTAGCGCTCTGGCTCTCGGTACCACAGTAACCTTGTTCGAATCCCAGCTGTGATATGATTGTTTGTAGTGGTTCGGAATTCCCTTTAAACCGTAGGTCCCAGTCTAATATGACTGCAGAGCGTTGGGCGTAAGGCTGACAACCCTACCCCGTAGAAACATAACATCTTATGTCCAGAAATCTGCCAGTAGACGGTCTTGCCCACCATGGGGCCGTTGCGCCATTGGAGGAGAATATTTTAAAAGTTCCATTTTCTGCTGGAGCAAGCAAAAAGATGAAGTCAAATGAACAAGAGTTCCATTTCCTTTGGTAGCTTGCATTTTAGTCTCTGCTTTGAAAAATTTGTAGACTCGGTGTCGATTGTGTTTATGACTTTTTGTGATCAGTAATCAATCTTGCCAGATAAGAGTCTACTCCCATATAACCGGCTTGTCAGTTATCTCTGGAAAGGTCTACCGGAAAACATAACACCATCACCCTATAGAAAAAAAACAATGACTCATCGATGTGGTGTTACTTGAAAAAAAATTCACCACACATAGCACATAAGAATAATCCTGAAATTCTTAATCCTAAACAGGCAGAAATTCTTTAAAAAGGAATTTTAATGCTGACCAAGAGATATTTCTTAAATAAAAAATATATTTCAGTAAACAAATATTACTTCCTATATATTGAATATTATTGCTCCTATCAAGTCACTGAAATAATCGAAATTTAATATTTTCGAAAGATAAATGCTTTAGATCCTTCCACTTTAACCCTATCATTGCTACGCATTCAAAGACAGAACTCAAAACTACTGCTAGGAAGAAAAACTTCAAATTCTAATTTCCATTGCTTTGAAAGAAAAGAGAGAGAGAGGGAAAAACGTTTCTCTTAACTCCCAAAACCCAAAAACTAATTTTTTCCTCTCGTTTGTTTACCCACGAATTTGTTTCCACCATTTTTTTGTCCGTGCCTGCAAAAACACCGCGGAAGAAAAGTTCTGTTTCGGTATACGAAAACAGAGCGAGGTAACAGCTCTAAAAGGATTTATCGACCCAAAAGTATGCCGCCTCTCAACCTAGGAGCTGAGCGCGTATGGATGTGGGGCAGCATTCCAGATTCCGTAAATAACAGAAAGAGGAGGTTTATTATTCTTTTAAAAACAAAGTATTCGCTTTGAGGGATATGAAGGTTATTTATACCCCTTTTCCTCCCCATGTTTGTATGAGACATGGTATATATATATATATATATATATATATATATATACCATGTCTCATATTATGTGCCGACGGTGATTTCTCTTTCAAACTAGTGAGTAAAAGTAAGGTAGGTATATAAGAAAAGTGAAAGATTATTGCCAAGGTAGAAGTCAATAAAATCGCATTCAGGCAGAGATCCCAGATATTTAAAAATGTTTCATATGCATGCATAAAATGACTTTCAAATATATATATATATATATTTATATGTATATATTTTTATGCATATTAGTTAAATATTTATTAATGTGCCGTAATTCACTTTTTCATTAAGGCATTATGACTATAGACATTTTCAACATTGAAAAAAGTGTGTTATCATTTTGAGTAATAATTGTGTTAATAAAAATTAAATAAGGTGAATATAATAGACGGCCTCCACCCACCCACCCTCCAAAAAATTAGAATGTCTTAATTATTAAGATACTTAATAATAAAAAAAACTAGTCTTAATCATTAATGAACTTAATAAAATGAATGAGAAACTAAATGAACTTGATAATATACATATGCTTGTCTTAATTATTAATGAACTTAATAAAATGAATGATTAAATAAATGAACTTAATAATATAAATATTATGCAGGGCGTTATATATATTGATGATAAATTAATATTCTTAGTTGCATTTAAAAAATATCTCAACATTTTAAAAAATGAAAAAAAAATTAAGCAAAAAAATTAATATCGTATAATTTTTTAAAAATGCATGGTATAAAGGTGTTGGATTAAAAAATAAGTTATTGAAAAAAGGTTTTTAATATTGTCAGTAAAGGTCCATCGGAAAGTAGGGAATAACTATGACACACCGATGTGGGGTTACTTGAAAAAAATTCAGCACATGAAAAAATACTAAAATAAAACAAGACAATAGTGCTTTAAAAGGAAATTTTAATGCTAACCAAGACATATTTCTTAAATAACAGTATATTTCACTAAACAAATATTATTTTCCAGATATTAAATATTATTTCTCTGATCAAGCCACTGGAATAATCGAAATTTAATATTTTCGAAAGATAAATAAATGCTTTATATCCACCCATTTTAACTCTATCATTGCTACGCATTTAAACCAGAATTCCCGACTACTCCTAGGAAGAAAAATTCCAAATTCTAATTTCTATTGTTTTGAAAGAAAAGAGAAGTGAAAAAGCATTTTTCTTAACTAACAAAAACTAAAAGTAATTTTTCCTCCATTTTGTTTACCCACGCTCCGTCTCTGTAGAAACACCGCGGAAGAAAAGTTGGGTTTCGGTATACAAAAACAGAGCGAGGTAAACAACCAGCTCTAAAAGGATTTATTCGACCGAAAAGTATGCCGCCTCTGAACCTGGGAGCTGAGCGTGTGTGGATGTGGGGCAGCATTCCAGATTCCCTAAATAACAGAAAGAAAAGGTATATTATTCTTTTAGAACCAATCAAAGTATTTGCTTTGAGGGATATAACGGTTATTTATACCCCTTTTCCTCCCCATGTTTGTATGGCACATGATATATACATTATCTGCCGACGGTGATTTCTATTTAAACCTAGTAAGTAAAAGTAAGGTATATATATAAGAAAACTGAAAGATTAAGGCCAAGCTAGAAGTCACTAAAATCACATTTAGGTAGAGATCACAGATATTTAAATCTCAGATATTCTCATATAAATGTATAAAATGGCTTTCAAATATATTTTTAAGTACGGTTAAATTTTTACTAATGTACCTTAATTCTGATTTTCACTAACCATTATAATTTGTATAACTACAGTACATTATTTTCAAGATTGAAAAGAATGCATTTTTATTTTGAGTAATAATTGTGTTCAATAAAAACAAAAATTAAATTATTTGACTATAATAGCAATCCTTCCCCTCCGAAAAAATTGGAATGCCTTAATTATTAAAATACTTAATAATTAAGAGCAACATATTTTATTATTAAAATACTATACAAAATGTACTTAATAATATAAATATAATAGTTTTAATTGTTAAAATATTTAATTTTATCAATAAATACACAGAGTACACGTAATATACTCATCAGTATATGTAACGCCCTGCATATCAAATTATGCAGGGCGTTATGCATTATGTTATTTATATTGCCGATAAATTAATATTCTTAATTGCATTTAAAAAAATGTTTCATCGATTTAAAAACGAAATGAAAAAAATGATGTTTTATAACTTTTTAAAAATATATAGAACATTGACACATGGTATATATATTATGTGCCGACGGTGATTTCTCTTTCAACGTAAGTAAAAGTAAGGTATATATAACAAAACATAAAGATTAAGGTCAAGGCAGAAGTCAACAAAATCGCATTCAGGTGGAGATCCCAGATATTTCAAAATGTTTTCTCATATATTTTTAGGAACAGTTAAATTTTTACGACTGTGCCGTAATTCAGATTTTATTAGGGCATTATAATTACAGACATTTTCAATATTGTAATGAATGCATTTTCATTTTGAGCAATAATTGTGCTAAATACGAAATAATAATAATAATAATTTATGTGACTGAAATAGGGGGTCTGATGACCTAGTGGCTAGTGTTCTGGCGTTAAGTGACGCAAGTTTTCGAATTCGCATCCCGACGGTGCCATGGATGTTTGTAGTTGTTCGGAATATGCTTTAAACCGTAGTTCCCGGTCTAATATGACTGTAAAGCGGTGCACGTAATTCTGACAACCCTACTCCTTAAAAACATAACATTTCTTGACCGGAATTCTGCCAGTAGGCAGACGGTCTTGACCCACCATAAGGCTGTGGCGCCAATGAAGATATTTTAAAAATTCCATTTTGTGCTGCAGCATGCAAAAAGATGCCTTCAAATGAACAAGAGTTTGCTTTGTTTTCAGCACGCATTATTGTCGCCGCTTTGAAAAGTTTGTAGACTCGGCGGGGATTTTGCTTATGACTATCTCTTATCAATAATCAATTACGCCAGGTAGGAGTCTTCTCCAATATATAACCGGCTTGTCAGTTATCACTGGGAAAAGTCTACCGGAAAATATAATTCCATCACCCCATAGGAAAAAACAATGACATACCGATGTGATGTTATAATTACTACTACTACACTACACTACACCACACCACATCACTGTGCCTAGAGTTGAATTGCCCCTGTACAATTTTGGAATAATGTGGTGAGAAGAGTTTGATTGTGCTTTGACAATATTTCAACACACATGGCACATGAAAAAATCTTAAAATACAACCGGGCAGAATTGCTTTAAAAAGAAATTTTAATGCTAACCAAGTAATATTTCTTAAAAAACAACATATTTCCCTAAACAAATATTATTTTCTAGATATTAAATATTATTGCTCTTGTCAAGCCACTGAAATAATCGAAATTTAATATATTTTCGAAAGATAAATGCTTTTTATCCATCCACTTTAACCCTATCATTGCAACACATTCAAAGCAGAATTCTAAACTACTTCCAGGAAGAAAAACTCCAAATTCTAATTTCTATTAATTTGAAAGAAAAAACGAGAGGTTGAAATGTTTCACTCAACTCCCAAAAACTAAAAGTAATTTTTCCTCTCGTTTGTTTACCCACTCTCCGTCTCTATAAAAACACCGCGGAAGGAAAGTTCGGTTTCGGTATACAAAAACAGAGCGAAGTAAGCAATCAGCCTTAAAAGGATTTATTCGACCCAAAAAGTATGCCGCCTCTGAACCTAGGAGCTGAGCGTGCGTGGATATGGGGCAGCATTTCAGGTTCCCTAAATAACAGAAAGAAGAAGGTATATTATTCTTTTAAAAACAATCAAAGTATTCGCGTTGAGGGATATAGAGGTTATTTATACCCCTTTTCATTCCCATGTTGGTATGAGACATGGTATATATATATTATGCGCCGAAGGTGATTTTTCTTCTAAGCTAAGCTAAGTAAAAGTAAGGTATATATAAGAAGACTGATAGATTAAGGCCAAGGCAGAAGTCAATAAAATCGCATTCAGGTAAAGATCACAGATGTTTAAAAATGTTTTCTCATATATTTTTAAGAATAGTTAAATTTTTATGAATGTGCCGTTATTGAGTTTTTTTATTAACACTTGATAGTTACAGACATTTTCAATGTTGAAAAGAATGTATTTTCATTTTGCGGAATTATTGTGCTATATACAAATAAAAATTAATTTATGTGACTGAAATAGGGGGCCTGATGGCTGAGTGACTAGCGCTCTGGAGTTCAGTGCCACAGGTTTCGGTTTCGAGTCCCGGAGGTGATATGGATGTTTGTAGTGGTTAATAATCCATTTTAAACCGTGTCATATCAATGTAAGAGCGTCACAGAGCCCAATCAGACTTCTTCTCTCCCAGATCATTCTCAAACTATAAATGTGTAACTCAGCTCTAGGCACAGTGATGTGATGTAGGAGCAGAAGTAGTAAGAGGAGTGTTCTCCCAATTTTCCAGCGATAACTCGCAACTTTTGCAGGTTGCAAAAGTTGCGCTGGAAAATTCTACCGGAAAACATATCGTCATCACCTTCATAAGGAATAGCAATGACACACCGATGTGGTGTTACTACTACTACCTATTATTACTACAACACCACACCAATTCATTGTTCCTAGAGCTGAGTTGCCCCTTTACAATTTGGGAATGACGTGAGAGAGAAGAAGCCTGATTGGGCTCTGTGACGCTTTACTGTGTCATAGTAGAGCGGGACCTACAGCATAATGTGGATTCCGTACCCCTACAAATATGCATGGAACCGCCGGGATTTGTACCAGATACATATGGTACCGAGAGCCAGAGAGATAGCCACTCGGCCATCGGCCCCGATGTGGTGTTACTTGAAAAAAATTTCAGCAAACATAGCTCATGAAAAACTCTTAAAAAAAATAAGCCATAATTGCTTTAAAAATAAACTTTAATGCTGACCAAGAGATATTTCTTAAATAAAAATATATTTCACTAAACAAATATTATTTTCTAGATATTGAATATTATTGTTCTCATCAAGCAGCAGAACTAATCGAAATTTAATATTTTTGAATGATAAATAAAAGCTAAATATTCATCCACTTTAACCCTATCACTTCTACGCATTCAAAGCAAAATTCCGAACTACTGCCAGGAAGAAAAACTCCAAATCCTAATTTCTATTATTTTGAAAGTAAAAAAAAAAGAGAGGGTAAAAAACGTTTCTCTTAACTCTCTGTTGTTTACCCACGCTCCGTCTCTGTAAAAACGCCGCGAAAGAAAAGTTCGGTTTCGGTATACGAAAACAGAGCGAGGTAAACAATCGGCTCTAAAAGGATTTATTCGACCCAAAAGTATGCCGCCTCTGAACCTGGGAGCTGAGCGTGCATGGATAGGGGGCAGCATTCCAGGTTCCCTGAATAACAGAAAGAGAAGGTTTATTGTACTTTTAAAAACAATCAAAGGATTCGCTTGGAGGAATATAGAGGTTATTTATACTCCTTTTCCTCCCCATATTTGTACGAGGCATGATATATATATATATAAAGAAAACCGAAAGATTAAGGCCAAGGCAGAAGTAAATAAAATCGCATACAGGTAGAGATCCCAGAAATTTAAATATGTTTTCTCATATATTTTTAAGAATAGTTAAATTCTTATTAATGTGCCGTAATTCAGTTTTTTATTAACGCATTATGATTACAGACATTTTCAATATTGAAAAGAAGGCATTTTCATTTTGAGCAATAATTGCGCTAAATATTAGAAAAAAAATTAATTTATGTGACTAAAATAGCTTGCTGAATAGCCGAGTGACTAGTGCTCTGACTGTCGGTACCACAGATTTCGGGCTCGTGTCCCAGCGGGGGCGTGGATGGTTCTGGTGGTTTGGAATCCATTTTAAACCGTATGTCCCGATCTAATATGATTGTAGAACGTTGGGTGTAAGGCTGAGAACCCTATCCCGTAAAATCATAACATCTCCTGTCTAAAATCTGCCATTAGACAAACGGTATTGGCCCCCGATGGGGCTGTTGCGCCAATGAAGAAGGATATTTTAAAAGCTCCATTTTCTGCTGAAGCTTACAACAAGATGCATTCAAATGAAAAAGCGTTCTGTTTTATTCGGTAGCATGCATCTTAGTCCCAGCTTTGAAAAAGTTGTAAACTCAGTAGAGATTGTGCTTATGAATAATCAAACTTGCCAAGTAGGAGTCTTCTCCCAAATAACCGGCTTGTCAGTTATCGTTGGAGAGGTCTACCAGAAAGTGTAACTCCATCACCCCATACGAAAAAGCAATGACACACCGGCGTGGTGTTACTTACTATTACTACACCATACCACATCACTGTGCCTAGAGCTGAGTTGCCCCTTTACATTTTGGGAATAATGTGGGTGAGAAATCTGATAGGGCTCTGTGACGCTCTACGGTCATATGAGACCGACCGAGATTTATGGCGTAAAGAGGATTCTAAACCATTACTTAAATAACACCTCTGGGACTCGAATACGAAACCTGTGGTACCAAACGACAGAGCGCTAGCCACTCGTTCATCAGGCCCCGTGTTGTTAGTGAAAGAAAATTTCAGCACACACAGCTAATGAAAAAATTTAAAATAAACAAGACAGGATTGCTGTAAAAAGAAATTTTAATTTGGACCAAGACATATTTTTTAAATAAAAATATTTTTCACTAAACAAATATTATTTTCTACATATTATATATTATTGGAATAATCGAAATTTAATATTTTAGAAAGATAGATGCTTTATATTCAACCACTTTAACTCAATCAAATGCTACCCATTCAAAGCAGAATTCCAAACTACTGCCAGGAAGAAAAACTCCAAATTCTAATTTCTATTCTTTTGAAAGAGAAAAAAAGAAAGAGGGGAAAACGTTTCTCTTAACTCCCAAAAACTAAAAGTAATTTTTCCACTCTGTTGTTTACCCTCGCTCCGTCTCTGTAAAAACAACGCGGAAGAAAAGTTCGGTTTCAGTATACGAAAACAGAGCGAGGTAAACAATCGGCTCTAAAAGGATTTATTCTACGCAAAAGTATGCCGCCTCTGAACCTGGGAGCTGAGCGCGTATGGATATGGGGCAGCATTCCAGGTTCCCTGAATAACAGAGAAAGAAGGTTTGTTATTCTTCTAAAAACGATCAAAGTATTCGCTTTGAGGGGTATGAAGATTATTTATACCCTTTTCCTCCCCATGTTTGTATGAGACATGGAATATATATATATTATGTGCCCATGGTTATCTTTCTTTCAACCTTAAGTAAAAGTAAGGCATATGTAAGAATACTGAAAGATTAAGGCCAAAGCAGAAGTCAAAAAAAGCACATTCAGGTAGAGATCCCAGATATTTTAAAATGTTTTCTCGTATGTTTTTAAGAATAGTTAAATATTTAGTAATGTGCCGTAATTCAGTTTTTTATTAACGCATTATAATTACACACATTTTCAATATTGAAAAGATTTCATTTTCTTTTTGTCCAATAATTATGCTAAATAAAAATTATTTTATGTGTCTAAAATAGGGGGCTTGATGGCCGAGTGGCTAGCGCTCTGGCTCTCGTACCGCAGGTATCGGTTCGAATCTCGGCGGTGATATGGATGTTTGTAGTGGTCCGGAATCCACTTTAAGGCATAGGTCCCGGTCTCATATGACCGTAGAGCGTCACAGAGCCCAGCCAGACTTCTCCCCCACATCATTTCCAAACTGTATAGGGCAACTCAGCCCTATGCACAGTGATGGGATGTGTGTGGTGTGGTGTAGCAGAAGTAGTAGGAGTCTTCTCCAACCCAAGCCACAAGCTTTGACAGTTACGGCTGGAAAACTTTATTGTAAAGCATAACTCCATCACACGGTACGGAATAGCAATGACACACCAATGTGGTGTTACAAATATTAGTACACCACACCACATCACTATGCCTAGAGCTGAGTGGCCCTATACAGTTTGGGAATGATGTTGATGAGAAGTCTGAAATGACTGCGTGACGCTCTTACAGTCATACGAGACCGGTACCGACGGCTTAAGGTGGATTCTTAACCACTGCAAACATCCATGGCTCCGCCGGGATTCGACCCTGAGCATCGAGCGCCAGAGCGCTAGACACTCGGGCATTCAGACCCCGATGTATTAGACCCCGACCAGACCCCGACCCCCATTAAAAAAATTTCCATACACATAGCACATCAAAATAATCCTAAAATAAATCTTAATTCTAAATAAATAATCTTAAATTCTTAGACCTAAATAGGCAGAAATTTTTCAAAAGGAAATTTTAATCCTGACCAAGACATATTTTTAAATAAAAATATATCTCACTAAGCAAATATTATTTTCTAGATATTTAACATCATTTCTCTTATCAAGCCACTGAAATAATCGAAATTTAATATTTTTGAAAGATAATTAAATGCTTTATATTCAACCACTTTAACCCTATCATTGCTACACATTCAAAGCAGAATTCCAAACTACTGCCAGGAAGAAAAACTCCAAATTCTAATTTCTATTCTTTTGAAAGAGAGGGGAAAGAACGTTTCTCTTAACTCCATAAAACTGAAAATAATTTTTCCTCTCTGTTGTTTACCCACGCTCCGTCTCTGTAAAAACACTGTGGAAGAAAAGTTCGGTTTCGGTATACGAAAACAGAGCGAGGTAAACAATCAGCTTTAAAAGGATTTATTCGACCCAAAAGTATGCCGCCTCTAAAGCAAGAAGCTGAGCGTGTATGGATATGGGGTAGCATTCTAGGTTCCCTAAATAACAGAGAAAGAAGGTTTGTTATTTTTCTAAAAACAATCAAAGTATTCGCTTTGAAGGATATGAAGGTTATTGATACCCCTTTCTCTCCCCATGTTTGTATGAGACATGGTATATATATTATGTGCCGACGGGGATTTCTCTTTCAAACTAAGTAAAAGTAAGGTACATATAAGAAAACTGAAAGATTAAGGCCAAGCCAGAAGTCAATAAAATCGCATTCAGGTAGAGATTACAGATATTTAAAAATGTTTTCTCATATAATTTTAAGAATGGTTAAATTTTTATTAATGTGCCATAATTCAGTTGTTTATTAACGCATTATAATTACTGACGTTTTCAATATTGAAAAGAATGCATTTTTATTTTCAGAAATAATTGCTCTAGATACAAATAAAAAATTAATTAATTATAATAAAAAATTAATTATTAATTTATTAAATAACAAATAAAAAATTAATGTGACTAAAATAAGGTTCCTGATGGCCGAGTGGCTAGCGCTCTGGCGTTCGGTGTCACAGGATTCGGGTTCGAATGCCGGCGGTGATATGGATGTTTGTAATGGTTCGGAATCCACTTTAAGGCGTAGGTCCCGGTCTCATATGACCGTAGAGCGTCACAGAGCCCAGTCAGAGCGCCAGTCAGAGCCTCACCCACATCATTTCCAAACTGTATAGGGCGATTCAGCCCTATGCACAGTGATGTGATGTGGTGTGGTGTAGCAGTAGTAGTAGGAGTCTTCTCCAACACAAGCCGTAAGCTTTGACAGTTACGGCTGAAAAGCTTTATTGTAAAGAATAACTCCATCACACTATAGGGAATAGCAATGACACACCAATGTAGTGTTACAAATATTAGTACACCACACCACATCACTATGCCTAGAGCTGAGTTGCCCTATACAGTTTGGGAATGATGTGGATGAGAAGTCTGAAAAGTAAGGTATATATAAGAAAGCTAAAAGATTAAGGCCAAGGCAGAAGTCAATAAAATAACATTTATTTTAGCTATCCCAGATATTTAGAAATGTTTTCTTATATATTTTTAAGAAAAGTTAAATTTTTATTAATATGTCGTAATTCAGTGTTTTATTAAGGCAATTATAATTATAGATATTTTCAATATTGAAAATGATGGATTTCTATTTTGAGCAATAATTGTGATAAATACATATAAAATTTTTTTGACTAAAATAGGGACCCTGATGTCCGAGTGACGAGTGCTCTGAAGCTCGGTGTCACAGGTACCGTGTTCGAATCCCAGCGGTGCCAGGGATATTTGCTGGTAGTTTGATATCCACTTTAAGCGTCACAGATCCCAGTCAGACTTCTTCTCACCTACATTATTCCCAAACTGTAAAGGGGAAACTCAGTTCTAAGTACAGTACAGTACAGTACAGTACAGTACAGTACAGTGATGTTATGTGATAGTAGTGACAACGCTTGCGGTTTGTGTGGGAGAAGACTCCTCCTCCTCCTCCTCCAACTACTACTTCTACTACTACTACTACTACTCGAAAAGCATAACTCCTTCACCCCAATAGGGAATAACAATGGAACACCGATGTGATGTTAAAACTACTACTGCTACTACACTACATCACTACTACTACTACTACTCGAAAAGTATAACTCTTTCACCCCAATAGGCAATGCCTAAAGCTGAGTTGCCCCTTTTACAGTTTGGGAATGACGTGGGTGAGAAGTCTGATTGTGCTCTGTGATGCTCTACGGTCATAGTAGACCGAGACCTACAGCTTAAAGGGGATTCAAAACCACTAAAAACATCCATGGCATCACCGGGACTCCAGCCAGAAACCTGTGTCCCCCAACGCCAGAGTGCTAGATACTAGGCCATTCAGGTCCTGATGTAGTGTTACTTAAAAAAAACCAACACACATAACACATGAAAAATCTTAAAATGTAACAGGGCAGGATTGCTTTAAAAATAAAATTTTAATGCTGACCAAGAGATATTTCTTAAATAACAATATATTTCACTCAACAAATATTATTTTCTAGATATTTAACATCATTTCTCTTATCAAGCCACTGAAATAATCGAAATTTAATATTTTTGAAAGATAAATAAATGCTTTATATTCAACCACTTTAACCCTATCATTGCTACACATTCAAAGCAGAATTCCAAACTACTGCCAGGAAGAAAAACTCCAAATTCTAATTTCTATTCTTTTGAAAGAGAGGGGAAAGAACGTTTCTCTTAACTCCCAAAAACTGAAAATAATTTTTCCTCTCTGTTGTTTACCCACGCTCCGTCTCTGTAAAAACACCGCGGAAGAAAAGTTCGGTTTCGGTATACGAAAACAGAGCGAGGTAAACAATCGGCTCTAAAAGCATTTATTCGACCCAAAAGTATGCCGCCTCTAAAGCAAGGAGCTGAGCGCGTATGGATATGGGGCAGCATTCCAGGTTTCCTAAATAACAGAAGGAGAAGGTTTGTTATTCTTTTAAAAACAATCAAAGTATTCGCTCTGAGGGATATGAAGGTTATTTAAACCCCTTTTCCTCCCCGTTTTTGTATGAGACATGGTATATATATTATGTGCCGACGGTGATTTCCTTTTGAATCTAAGAATCTCTGGAATTTTGAATCTCTCCTTAAAAAAACTAAAAGATTAAGGCCAAGGCAGAAGTCAATAAAATCGCATTCAGGTAAAGATTCCAGATATTTAAATCTCAGATATTAGCTTTTAATATGAATGCACAAAATGGCTTTGAAATATATTTTTTGGTACAGTCAAATATTTACTAACGAGCATAAATTCAGTTTTTCCTTAAGACTTTATACTACTGTGCCCAAAAAGTACGACTAATTTTTTTCCAATTTCTTTTTTTGTTCTTCCAAATTTATCTCATCGCCTTCAAAGTAATCACCTCTGGACACAATGCACTTATGCCAACTTCTTTTCCAATTCTGAATTCCGGCAGGGATGGCTTTCAAAGCGCGCGGCGAATCTCTTCAATCGATTCAAAACGGTGTCCCCGGAATGATCTTTAGAATTTAGGGAATAGCCGGAAGCCGTACGGTGTGAATACGGTGGTTGTGGAACGATATGGATTTCATTTTTGGCGAAAATGTCACAAGAATCAATGCAGTGTGAGCTGGCGCATCCAGTGATTTCGGTACCAATCGAGATTTGACGCGTTTGGGACCCAAAATAGAATTGACCGATACTTTTGAAATTCCAACATCATCAGTAACGTCTCAAATTGTAAATAGATCGTTTGCAAGTACCAAATCTTTAATTTTTTTTACGCGAGCTTCGTCGGTTGAGGTGGACGGTCGACCAGAGGGCTCTTCGTCTTCAACGCGTTCTCTGTCTTATTTGAACTGTTTTTACTACTTCTAAACATTTCTTTCCGATACAGGAATGCCCACCGAATGCCTTCTGCAACATTCTATACGTTTCCGCAAACAAAATTGAATGCAAGTTCTTTGTTCAATTAATTCAGACATTTCAAAAATTGGCGGAATCAGTTTTGGCGTCACACAAAGCCAAGCGTAATTCAAACACTAATGAATATTTTGACGTCAAATTTCACACAGATGTCAATGGGACAGTCAGCAACCTAAAACTGAAAAAAAAATTTCCATAAACCCCGGGAATTGGAAATTGAAAATTATTCTTACTTTGGACACAGTAATACTTCCTCATGCATGAGATACGAACGTATCTGATCAGAATTTGAAAAGCGACTAAAATCAGTAATGCATAAAATTTGGAATAAATATAGGTACAGAACTTTACTAATAATTACTTCATATGATGTAATCATATGAAGGAATGTAATTTTTATTCTTAAAGATTGAAAGTTGTTCTTCATGTTTGTTGTTTGATTAAATATCAACGAAGTTGTTCTAGCAATTATCTGAAAGTTTTTTATCGATCTTAATTATTCTTATCTGAAAATCTTTGAGTAGCATACTTCATGTCATCATTATTTATTCTGAATAATTAAATAAAAATTTAAATAAAATAAGACTTATTGGAGTTAACTTGTTTAAAAGCAATAAAATTTCAAAATTTTATTTAGTAACTTTTCATATTTAATAATTTGTATCTATGTAATTACAAAGCTGAGAAACGCCTGGACATATCAATTAATACTTTATAAAGGGGAATGAAAGCTTACAGTGTCAAAATATGCGTGACATAAATCTTGTCTATCCCATTTTGGATTATAGCTAGATTCTATCCGAGCATTGAAATTTCCAATTGTATGCACTACAGTCTCTACTTCGAAAAACAAGTAGAAGGAAACAGATAGTGCATTGAGTATTGCCCCAATATTCAAAGAGATAGTGCATTGAGTATTGCACCAATATTCAAAGAGATAGTGCATTGAGTATTGCACCAATATTCAAAGAGATAGTGCATTGAGTATTGCACCAATATTCAAAGAGAATAGTGCATTGAGTATTGCACCAATATTCAAAGAGAATAGTGCATTGAGTATTGCACCAATATTCAAAGAGAATAGTGCATTGAGTATTGCACCAATATTCAAAGAGAATAGTGCATTGAGTATTGCACCAATATTCAAAGAGAATAGTGCATTGAGTATTGCACCAATATTCAAAGAGAATAGTGCATTGAGTATTGCACCAATATTCAACGAGAATAGTGCATTGAGTATTGCACCAATATTCAAAGAGAACAGTGCATTGAGTATTGCACCAATATTCAAAGAGAATAGTGCATTGAGTATTGCACCAATATTCAAAGAGATAGTGCATTGAGTATTGCACCAATATTCAAAGAGATAGTGCATTGAGTATTGCACCAATATTCAAAGAGAATAGTGCATTGAGTATTGCACCAATATTCAAAGAGATAGTGCATTGAGTATTGCACCAATATTCAAAGAGATAGTGCATTGAGTATTGCACCAATATTCAAAGAGATAGTGCATTGAGTATTGCACCAATATTCAAAGAGAATAGTGCATTGAGTATTGCACCAATATTCAACGAGAATAGTGCATTGAGTATTGCACCAATATTCAAAGAGAATAGTGCATTGAGTATTGCACCAATATTCAAAGAGAATAGTGCATTGAGTATTGCACCAATATTCAAAGAGAATAGTGCATTGAGTATTGCACCAATATTCAAAGAGAATAGTGCATTGAGTATTGCACCAATATTCAACGAGAATAGTGCATTGAGTATTGCACCAATATTCAAAGAGAACAGTGCATTGAGTATTGCACCAATATTCAAAGAGAATAGTGCATTGAGTATTGCACCAATATTCAAAGAGATAGTGCATTGAGTATTGCACCAATATTCAAAGAGATAGTGCATTGAGTATTGCACCAATATTCAATGCCCTCTTTCCTTCTACTTGTTTTTCAAAGTAGAAACTCTAGTGCATGCCACTGGGAATTTCAATGCTCGAATAGGGTTTAGCTGTAATCCAAAATAGGAGAGACTAGTTTTATGTCGCACATATTTTGACACTATAAGCTTTCATTCCCCTTTATTAAGTATTAATTGATACAACTCGGCGTTTTTCAGCTTCGTGCCGTGTGTACAAATATTTGGAGTGCCTGGTTAGTGTTTTCTTTTACACATCGTTAAAAAACTCGGCATTTATTTCTGAATGTCTTCTTGGAAGCCATTATTCTTATATCAAATCGAGTACAACATTGACAAATGGATGTGGTGCCCATCATGATAATAAGTTAGGGGGCTTACTTCTATATATGTACCGAAAGGGAGAGTGCCGTCTCAATAAGAAATTAAAAAAGAGTCCTTCATGTAAAATATTCATATTTGAAAGAAATAAAATTCCTTTACAAATAAAATATTTATTAACAGGTAAGGGCTTTAAATTTAGACTTAAACTTCAGTTGAAAGAAGAAATAAATATAATAACTAACTTATTCATTGGTTATTTTATTAACTATTTGATTAATCCTAATTATTATTTTTTTTAATTCCACCCAGTTATTTTAGTTTTATGATATTGTTGCGTATTAAATTAAGTTGCAAACATAAATTAAATATAAGTTAATAAAAATAAAATTCATATTGTAAGCTAATGTAATTCAATTAATAATTTTAAAATTGTTTAGCATAATTAAGAAAATAAAACCACAGATCATTTAATTATAAAGTTTATATTTTCATTAACTTATAAACAACGGCTTTATTTGTTTTTTATTAAAAATATCATAAAATGTCAAGGTCACCTTATCGTTTTATTAAAAATAATTTTTTTTTCTTCAAATTGTCTAATTACAAAAAAAAGAAAAAGTTGAATATTTACGAATTTAAAGAAATTTGCTTTTGGGCTGATTAAACAACCATTTGTTAAACACAATGATAAAGTAATTTAAAAAGAAAAACTCATTTTGTGTGTATATTAGATAATTTTATATGGATATTAGAAAATTACTTTTAAAATATTTTAATAAGGCTTTTGTATAGTACACTTGGCAGTGAATAATATATTATTTTTTATTTGATAAATAAGAAATTCTATTACTAGTTTAATTCTATTTTTTATTTTAAGAATAAATTTGCATTTTCAATTTCTTTTTAGCAATTTTTTGTTGATATAATTCGCGTTCGCCAAACTCTGAAAAACATTTTTCAAAACATACATAAAATAAAAGATATATAAATTTAAAATATTTATTGATCCTTTGCCCATTTTGATAATAAAATAAGGGTTTCATTAAAAATTCAATGTATATAGATACTTAAAGCCAAATTTCGTTTCCATTTTTTTCCCCATAAAAATGCTTTGTCAAATGAGTTTTTATTCAACAAGAGTTTGCAAACATGTATGCTAAAGGGTTTTTTTAGTACTGATGCTCAATTTGAATTATTTATCAATTTTTCTTTTCTATAGATAACTTTTTATCAACGCAAATTTAAATTTTATATTGAAAGTAAGTTTCATATTTTGAAAAATTTGACAAGTAATACAATATATTTTATTATTAATAAAAAAATATTTAATCTTAAAGCAACTAAACAAAGATAAAAGAATAATAAATTTTAATAGTATAGATTAAGATGTGACACATTTTTTTATTTTGTAGCGTTTCTATTCTTGCTAGTCAAAAGTTACTAAATCCCGAATTTAAAATGTATTCGGTAGATTAAAAATTGCATTTTTAGACAGGAATTTAAAAAAATCATTGAATATACTTTAATCACTGATTATGGGAAAATGGGCAAGTCGACCTGATTCAAACAGAGGTGTAATAGGGTAGAAAGGCATTTTCGAAAGGGTTTTAATCCCAAATTTAACTTTTTTAATAATTACAATTTTAATTTGCGCAATATAAAAAAAAAAACTTCGCAATAGCTATTAAGGTGACTGAAAGCCGAGTGGCTAGTGTTCTGGCGCTCGGTACAGCAGGTTTCGGTTTGAATCCGGCGGTGCCATGGATGATTGTAGTTGTTCGGAATCCACTTTTAAGCTGTAGGTCCTGGTTCTGTTTAGCCCTCGTGTGCACAAAAATACCGCAGAGCAGCACAATAAATGTTAAATTTTTTTGATAAAATTACTTTGCTCCCGCGTGTGCCTGACTATCTCACTTAACAAATAATCAATTCGTCCGTTTACGTCTTTAAATTGGATGATTAGCTTTCCGCACAATTGGCGATCAAGCCATAAAAATATTTTTGATTAATTATTTGTACTATGGAGTACTATAAAGCAAAAAATTAAAGAAGTATATCTAGCATCACATTTTTTATTCGCTTTAATGTTATTATTATTTTGTATATAAAGAAATAAGATAAATACATATATATTAGGGGCCTGAATGGCCGAGTGGCTAGCACTCTGGCGCTCGGTACCACAGGATTCGGGTTCGAGTCCCGGCAGTGCCATGGATGTTTCTAGGGGTTCGGAATTATTATTTTGTCATATACGAAGAGCGTTGTGGAATGACATATTAAAAATAAGGAAAAAATAACTTATATATAGTGATTAGGGGGTTTATAGTCATTGTTAATTGACATTTATCATCATATATATTAGGTACAGAACGATTTGTGTAAACACGATCTTTACGTGATTGGGAATATGTAATTTAAATAGATTTTTTAACACATCTTTCCAAGTGGTGTTAAAATGTCCTTCCTTTTACACATCCTACAAGGCTCAGTAAAGAATATATTATAATATATTTACTGAAGAAGAATTACCTCAGTTTATATAAGTCAGTCGGTAAACTACTTACTACTGTCTTACAGAAATTGATGACATTATATTGGTTGAGCAATAAAATATCAACAAAATATTTCATTTATGAAACAACACACTTATTTAACTTCGAAAAATTAATTTTAAAATATTTTAGAGGCTACATTTATGATAGAACATTATCTCAAATAACAAGTATGATATGCTTTTAAAAAAAATATCTACGTAGTTGACTTAAAATAACCCCTTTATTTTTAAAGAAGGAAAGGTAATGTATAAAACCTTATTATGTATTATCAAAATCCCTCTGAAAATACCTTTTTACCTTATTATGCCGCTTTCTTTGAATCAGGCCGACTTGGCCACTTGCCAATTTTCCACACAATCGGTGGTTGAACTATATTTATTGATATTTTTAATTCACATATAAATTACAATTTTAAATCTACAGAATACATTTTAAATTCATAGTTTAATAACGTTTGACTAGCAAGAATAAAAGTGAAATATATTTGATATTTTGTACCATCTTATTCTGAACAATTAAAATTTATTATTTTTTTGTTTAGTTGCTTTAAGATTTAATATTTTTATATTAATAATAAACCGTATAAAAAATTTGTCAGCTGTAAATACTTTAATTATTTTTAAGTTCCACGGAAAATAAACAAACCTTATTATGTGCAAGGGCTTTATTATTTACTGTTGTTGTGACACCTCCTCAGTGTCCTGCAGTGCAGGACGGACAACCCATGAGTGATCTACTCATGGAAGGAGGGAAGAGGAGTGCAGCTTCTGTTGTGATGGAACACCTGCAGGTAGAAGTCTGACTTGGCTCCGTGACGTTCTTACAGTCATACGAGATCGGGATCTACGGCTTAAAGGGGACTCCGAATCAGTACAAACATCCATGGAACTGCCTGGACTCGAACACGAAACCCATGGCACCGAGCGCTAGAGTGCCAGACACTCGGCGTTCATGCCCCATTTTTTACCACTACATACATACGCTGACAATCTTTTCTAAATTTAATGTGATGTATAAAATTAACTCATTATATATTTTAACACTTTTTTTTTCAGTTTTATTATAAATACTTCAATACTTAAAATTATTTTGAACTTTTATTTTTTATTCGTGTCCAAAAATGCAAAATTGAATCTACAGAATGCATTTTAAGTTCATAGTTTAATAACTTTTGATCAGCAAGCATAAAATCGAAGCACATTTTATGACATTTTGTAGCATCTTATTCAAAACTATTAAAATTTATGTTTTATTTTTGTTTAGTTGTTTTAAGACTGAATATTTTTATATAAATAATAAAAAAATTGTCTTCTGTAAAAAAAATTAGTATACTTTGTTTAATTGGTTTCCGTGGTACGTAAAAATAATTAAACAAACTTTGTTATGTGCAAATATATTTTTTACTATATCCATACGCAAATAATCTTTCCTACATTTATTGTCATGTGTAAAATTAAATCATTATATTTTTTGCACTTTTTTTTTTAGTTTTATTTTAAATAATTCAATATTTAAAATTACTTCGAACGTGCAAGTTTCAAAAAATTCTTTGAATAAATAAAAAAATCTGTAAAATGAATTTCAACAGTAAAATAGAACAATAAAGTAAATATACATATTGCTTTTTTCTGTCATAATGGTTTTATATTAGGTTAATATATTTCCTCGGCAAAAAACGGATAATTTTTACTTATTCATATCAAAAAAATTACCATCTAAAGCCGAAACTTTTTATCACCATGCTGATCACTAAAGTCACTAAATATTTGCATTTATACGTAAATGTGTAAGTTACACGCAAGATATGCAAAATCATTAGATTTGATTTTGTAATCGGGGGTCTCCATAAACGCAAATGACTTTGAATTTTTTTTTCTCTCGTTCTCAAGTACTATTTTATGCTAATGCAGATTATTATTGATAATAAAATATTTGCGGTGATACATTGTTGCGGAGTTATTAGTTTTAATAACACCCTGACTGTTGCCTTAGCTTAAACGTTTTGAATCAATTTCTATTCCTTTTAATTAACATTATATTCACGTTCCTTTTTTCCCAAGCTTGTGGGTTTAGAAAATAGTTACAATAAAAATTGTGCTTTTTTTTTTATCAAATTATCATTTACTTTTATGTAGTTTTACAAGTTTTATTTGAAAACGACGTGAAACTTTCTTAGTTAAGAATAAATATATATGTGTAATAAATTTGCTCTATATATATTTCTTAATAGAATATATATATATATATATATTTGTCTAATTCACGAATATATATGTATATTTGTCTTATTCACAAATAGGCTTTTAGGTATGTGGAGGATCTAATAATTTTAAGCCATCCAAATTTTCTAAAAAATCTGTCATAACATTTATCCAATGAAGTTTACTTTAAAAAAGACTAGTACAAATAACTTTCAAGCTGATTTTTTGCTGTCAGAATTAATATTCATGAATAGGCATAAATTTCTATATTCATATAAAAAAATGATTTCCACTTTACTATAAATAGACTCACATCCAAACTCCAACTATTGAATACTTATTCTCCAATATCAGTACCAAAATATCAATATCGTCTTTAATTAACTAAACAGGATTAATACCATCTAAAACAACGATACTTTTAAATAACAGCAATGAAAAAAAACTTGAGAAAATTATTTAAAAAAAATTATATCCCAGAAATTTATCTTCGCCATTACTTTTAATCTGTAATCTCCAAATTCATTATTGTTCAAAGAAAATTTCCCTCCTAGTTGACAATTTCCTTAAATTTTCCACATTGTGGGAGTTTTCTCACGCAATTCATCAGAAGTAGTAAATCACTTCATCAATTCCTCCATCACCATTCCACTTTTCCACTTATTTAACAGGAACCTCCACAGCAGCAATAAGTCATTCCAATTAGATGCTACACAAACAGGTTTATATCGGGCAATATAGGTTCATATTTAGGCATATACCCAGTCATATAAATTATTGATAGTAGTCGGATCGACCGATCATTCGCTTAATAGGTATATTATTATAAACATTCAAGAAGTTCTATTATTTTTGCTACTTTACTACTTTTTTGCTACTTTACTACTGTATTTTTGCAATATAAAACAGGTTGCATTGCCAAATTGATTTTTTCAATTCCATACTTTACCGAAGGACGGAACGGAAGTTAATTATATTCAACTTAGATAAAGTAATCTAGCGAAGAGAAATAACATGACTTATAACATGCTGTAAGTTCTTCTGGGTTTCATAAGTACTTCCCTTTGCTTTTACTAAATTCTTGCGGGGTTTATGAGTTTTCTGAACAACATGTTACATACTTTGTTTTCTATATTTTGTATGAATTTTTATTTGCCAATCTTTTGATTTTTGTATTTGTTCAATGATTTTCAGTTTCGTTGCTGCAGCTTATACGCAATCCGGTTGTTGAAAACATTTTTTGTTCTTTTTAAGAGATCAAAACGTAAGGCATTTCAGAGTATTTGTATTATGAATAGCATGATAACCTACATAATTTGCATGTAGTGAATACCAGTGGTATCCTTTGTTGGAAATAATGGTATTTCTAGTTCATTCCTTGACACTTCTTCTTTGCCTTTGGTGTCGATATGTTGTGTTCTAATATATACTACTGCCCAAAAAGTAAGACCAATTATTTTTTTTTTCAAAAACTCTTTATTTTTTCTTCCAAATTTATTTCATCGCCTTCAAAGTAATCCCGTCCGGACACAATGCACTTATGCCAACTGTTTTTCCAATCCTCAATGCATGCTAAAAAGTCATCGGCAGGGATGACCTTCAATCGAGATTTGACGCGTTTGAGGCCCAAAATGGAACTGACCGATCCTTTTGAAATTTCAACATAATCAGCAAGTTCTCTAATTGTAAATCAACTGTTTGCAAGCGCAAAATATATAATTTTTTGGACGTGAGTTTCGTCGGTTGAGGTTGACTGTCTGCCAGAGGGCTCTTCGTCTCCAACGCGTTTTCTGTCTTCTTTGAACTGTTTATACCACTTCTAAACATTTATTTCCGAAATAGGAATGCTCACCGAATGCCTTTTGAAACATTTCTATATGTTTCCGCAAACAAAATTTAATGCAAGTTCTTTGTTCAATTCATTCAGACATTTAAAAAAATCGCCAGAATCAGTTTTTAGCGTCTCTCACACAAAGCCAAGTTGCAACTCAAACACTAATGAATATTTTGACTTCAAATTTTCACACAGATGTCAAGGACAGTGCCAGAAACCTAAAAAAGAAAAAAAAAATGAAATTCCGTAAGACCCGAGAATTTTAAATTGAAAACTGGTCCTACTTTTTGGACGTTTAAAACCATAAGTATAAAACCATAGAGAAGGCGTTCCCATATTTCCCAATTTTGTTACGAAAAATATGTTTGTAAGAAAGATAAGAATATTATTTTCTAATATATTCAGTTTGACAGTCCTTTTCTTGAACTATCATATTGCATCTAGATTTCCAAGATAGTAGAACTTTTCTTCGAATGCCAAGGTCTGTTTTGTTCCACTCCTTCACCCCAGCTTCCGAAATCCATTCAATGTTTTGGGGGTAGCTTGTAAAAAGCTTATTTAAAGTCCATCACATAAATGTAATAAATGGGAGGGAATGGAAGATTAGGACATGGGAGATCTCCTCCCATGTCCTAGTCAAATTCTGCTATGCATTTAAACGGAGTAGCCTCAATTTCGGTTACTTTTTTAAATATATACAAAGCAATAACATTAAGAGAATGGTAATTTTATCCTGATACAAAGCTTCTTAACACAATGAAGATTGCTTGTGTAAAGTAATGGAATGCTCCTCGTTGAAAATAGCTGTTAGAACATATTATTACAATAATCCATGAGTTAATTTTGACATATTTATTTATTTTTATCTTCTTTACTTTGTTTTAATTAGAAAGGATCCTAATATGAAATTGAAAATTTTTGACTTTGAACCAACATTTCGGGTAGTTTTGTGCTTCTTTTTTGGTAATAAATCAACTTGTTTCATTGCAGACAGATAAATATAACTTAAACCCAAGACAGAGAGTGTAACAGAAATAAACCAAACCTCATCAATTTATTAACTACATAGTACTATTTCTTTTCACTTCTGCCAAAAAATAACAATTTGCACGTAGCTTACTCTGAGAAACATGTTTTGATGCCGCCAGTGAACATAAGGGGAAAAGCTTTTATTATCTTTAAACTGCAAATTCTTAAAATTTTGTTTAAAAGTTCTATGTAGATATGTGTGTTTTTAAAAGATTTTGCCATATATCTTTTGGGGAATTAAAGTTTCTTTTTTAAAAGAACAGGAGATGCCAAGTTTCTATGCATATGCTCAAAAAGTTGTTTCTATGCATTTCTAATAGACTTTTCCCAGTTAAACGTGTAAACGTTTATTAAGTTTTCTAATTTTTCATTAATTTTGTCATTTATTTTACTTGTTGAAATATTAATATAAACGAATAAGAATATTTCTTCTTAAAAGACAAAAATATGTCCTTCATTATTTTGTTTCCAGTGACATTTTAAAGCAAAGAATAATTTTAACGATACACACGATAGGTAAACAATATTCATTTTTATTACCAAGTTTATTTTTTTACTTATAGAAAAAATCGAAATCTTTACAAAAATGTCTGAATACCCTTTGTATATATAACATTATACGACGAAAATTTTTAGTTATTGTTTCCGGGTATTAATGCCTAAAAATATCTTTTCTCACCCCTTTAAGGAATACTATTTTTTTGCGCAATCTTATAAGATTCTTAAGAAATTCTTAAAATAAACAACCGTGGAGTGTTAATGCCTATGGCACCCGACAGACTAGAATAATAAATAGATAAATAACGCATACGAGGATATTGTATTCAGGTTAGAACATCGTTGACAAAAGCTACGTATGCTATAACTAATATTTTGAATAACATTATTTTTTCTTATATTCAAATGTTTACTTTCTTAATAAGCTTGAACGGGATTATGTTCCCTGTTTTGAACTTTCATCAAAATCTGAAATTTTTTTTTGTAAAGAAATTATCTATCACATGATAATATTTTGAAATACTTTCAGATTTTTATGAAGATTTAAAACTTTGGAACATGATCAGATTCGAGCTTATTATAAGTTCGCTGTTTTATGCTATAAGTTAAAACATATACTCATTCGATGATGATTAATCCATCATTGTTCTCTAAAGTAAATGCGTTATGGATTCGTTATTGCTTTCAAAACTTGTCTAAAAGATAGAGTGATTTCTTGAATTGCAAGTTGTGCTTCAGAATTAGAAGAACCTCGACAAAAGAAGCGAAACCAAAAAAAATTCCCCTGTCTATACTGGAGATATGCGCTATAAATTCGTTGGCTGGTAAGTTCTTCCTTTAGTCACGAGAAGAGAAAAGTAGAAGATAATCACGTAGTCTCTCATTCTGGCAGATAGTCCAAAGTTGTGGTGTTAAAATGTGGGTGTAGTGTATGTAGCAGTCTCTACCCGCTTGGAGTAAAATTCACAGGTTTGAATATTGAATAACACTGAATCTACTCAATATCTGCCATTCTAATGGTGAATGGTCTCGCTTCAAAGTGAATGTAGGGAGGGTGCAATTTCAATGGAGGATACTGTCTTCGGAGGTTTGATTTGTCGCTCTACGGTAATTTTGTGCACACTTTGGGCTAACTAGACCAGGACCTACAGTTTAACGCGGATTCCGATCCACTAATAACCATTCATGCCACCGCAGGATACTTGTCATCGGAGGTTCTCATTTCAAGCCATGGTGACACAAACACCACTGACACAACAGCAACCTTTCTTCCATGAGTCAGTTCGTGGCCAACAAAACTATAACCTATTATCAAATCTTATATGATTCTATTACAAAACAATTAAATGGTTTCTTTGGTACATATGATAACGTAATTGTCTGCAGGAATGTTATTGTTTGAAGCAATACAGAGCTGGAGCAAATAAATGATTTTTTCTACTTGTGCCCAGATTGTTTCTTACTAGCAGCAGCATCAAGTTGAATAATTTCCTTGGCATAATAATTTTCGTGGATAAGAATACTTATTTTTGTTTGATTTATATTGATGCTTCATTTCTTTTGCTGACAAATTAATTAAATATCTAACGAACCATAAAATTTAATTTTGGTTGATTTAATCAACAATGGCATTTAATTCCATGAAAAGTGGATAATGTTAACTATAAAAACCAAAAACACTTTACGAACAATATTTGGAAACTGCTTTAACACTCAATTAGCGTCCTGTTTAATGAGCAAATATTAACAATGATCGCGAATTTCAATTCAAGTATTGTCTGTTTGCTTAGAAACCAATAGAAACAATTTATTTTTATAAATATGATACTCTACACTTATAGATTTTCAGTCTGATGATTTTGAATGCAGTTTCCCACCAAAACCATACCTTGATTAATTTTAATAATTAAACAATTAGAATAATCGAATCATTCTTTCGCGTGGCTAGAGAATGATTAAGTAAATCAACCCATCCATAATAGTTACGGAATACGGTGTTCGCATAAGAACAAACAATGACCATTTTAATGCCATATAAATCTGTTTTAAGGAATCAAGTGTTTCACTTGATCATCATCATCATCGACGTGAACAAATTATAAATGAGTCTTGAAAATTTTCTCTATCTGAATTCCCATTTCGAATCAATGGGTTGAGAAAAATGGCTACGCCCACACACACAGGAATGGACATCTCTCAGCCTTTTGTTTACTTTCCACAAAACGCACCTGCGATAAATCCGGAGGCGATGGAAATTAATTTTTAGACGGCAGTTCATGCTCAATATGGCTGCATCCGTGATGGCTGCTATCCATTTTTCTAATGGTTTTCTTTAATTAGCTTATTTTTAATGAATGAGTTTTCTGGATAAAACGCTATAATTATTCATATACGCAGAAGAACTAAATATAGAAGAGCAATGCCAGTTTGGGAAAAACTTAATCCTCACGTGATTATATCCTTTTTGTGATTTTTACAATCGCCACTGTTCACTTTCCGAGTGACGTGATAGCTACTCAGTTTCGTGATCATTCTGCCATTAATTTGTACGGGGGAAGCTCACTTACTTGCGTTACAGAGGAAAAGTGAGTTTATATTGCATTGTGCAATACAGTAGTTTTGAATTAGTTTTAGACATGTGTTTTAGGGTTTTGTAATTTAATATATGTGATAGCGGCTTGGCGATTTTTGCCAACAATCATTACTGCTGGCTATTATTACTTTATGCAAGGGGCCTGATGGATCCGAGATGCAATAATATTCACAAGCATTTCAGATCTTATGTAAGAAAAATATAAAGAAAGTGTTTTTTTCATTTTTATTTTTGACATTTCATTAACCGAAAAGCGATGATACGATTTACGAACAGTACAATAAAACCGCAAATAAGAATTTTAAAAATGAGAAAAACTATACTATTAAAACATTGATTTAAAATGGCGTACATATAGTAGAGTTTGTGAGGGTCGTTTCGCATAGAATTTGGGAGTTTGAAATCATATAATATGGGGGGCATTATAAATTCACGAGTTTTGCATATGAATTTCCAAAGTTGTTGGCAAGTTAGTTCTAATCTTTTATTCATGCAAATTTTTCTAACCTTTAGTTTTCATCCCAGCCAGACGTAATATGATTAAAGTATATGATTGCTTGTGACGTTGGTCCCGGTTGTATAAAGCCCATGAGTGTGAGGTATTTAGAAAGAGAAAGAAAAAGGAGAGAGGGGCTGTCTGCAGGCAACATGATTTAATCCTATTTAAGTTAAAACCAAAAATATAATTTTTTGTAAATATTTCCTTTTATTTTATATACATATATATATAACAAAAATTTTTATTTTCTTAAATGTAGTGATTTTTTGCTTCTTCTATACTTTATACCACGATACTCTGCTAAAAATTTTCCGACAACCCTTATACAGGAAATACCATTTCAGTGTGTCATTAGTTACCACGATTTAAGATGATCACCTTCAGAGACGGCACCTGGCGGGTTCCCATACACTTCCCATTTGCATGTACCCAATGGAGAATTTTCCAATCTAAGGATTTATCATACTCATTTAAGGAACTCTCTATTAAATCCATTTGCGGAGTATCTATCGGACTTTTCTAGCACAGCGCGATAACTACTAAGCTGTTCAATACATTACATTCATATTTAACAAATGTAATTTAAAAATTCCTGAATAAATATTTATATAGTGCTACACAAATGTCGTCCATATATCAATAGTTAGTGAAATCTATCAAAAACTAATTGGAATGATTTCATAAAATATATATATTTTTTTAAATAAAAGGCTTTATTTGTGTATTGTACTATGTGACTATAATAATATCATCAATTTGGTAAATGATTTTGGCAATGTTGATATTTTGTAATATCTTCGTCACTTTTCTATTAGCGGGGTGCGAAGTAAAAAGTACGCAAAAGCACATATAACAACCCGTAATATTATAATTGGCGATCATTTTGCAGTATTTGATTAAAGTGGCTTACGCTAATGAAAAAATATTACAAATTTTTAAACCATTAGAATTATTTTGTACTATCTATTATCTATCTATAATAAAATTTAATTTGAAAAATAAGCAAAATTCTGGGGTTTTTTTTAAAGTTTATTCGAAAGTAATAATGTCTTCAGTGGAATTGATCAATGTAATATGTTTATATGTTAACATTTGAATTGATTGCAAAATTTGACAGAAAAATGATTAATTTTTGAAAAGAAAAGTAATTTAATATAAAATATGTGTATTAGATGTTTCACTACTGAATGTGCAATAATAATTTTTTTTATTTGTGCATAATTGTTTTACTGTATAATAAATATTTTGAATGTGCAATAATTAATTTATAAAGCTTGTTTCTTTACTAATACATTTAAAAGTAAAAAACAAATGAAATTAATTTTAATTATGTAAATTATTCTTAAACTATTCTAAAAATTAGGAATTAAGGATTGAAAAGAAAATATTAACAGATTTAATATTAAACTAATTAATGCTTAAATAAATTAGTTGTTGCGAAAATGAGTAGTTAATTATATTAGCTATAATTTAATCTTTAATTTTTTAGCTATTGCGTAGCAAAATTGGAAAAAGAAACTATATAATAGTTATTTTTCAAAGTAAAATATCGTATTTGAAAATATTAGTTCAAAAGTCATCTGCCTTCCAGTAAAATTTATGTAATGTATCACACACACACTCAAAATATTTTAGCTGTTTATTAAATTATATTTTGTATGATTATAACTTAAGAAAAGTTGGTTCATCTTCTTTACTGAAGTTGAGGTCACTCAACAGTTGTTTAATAAAAATGTGTAATTGACATGGACTTTTACCATTTACTTCAGTTCTGTCGTGATAGCTACCATTGTGCTTTTATGATTTCTAATAATATGTAAGGATATTTCCCCGAAAATATTCCCTTCTCCCCTTTTTCCCCCTATGAGTGTCGTGCACCTGACTTCTCATAGTACAGCCTAGATAACGCTGATTTTACTACTATATGCAATATTAGTGGCGAATGCCTGACTCCAAATGAATTGCTAGGAATTAGAAATAATAAATAAAAAATAAAAAACATTTAAATAACATTCTACATATATTACATATTCATCAAAAAATGTTTGTTAGTAATAATTTCTTTTACCTTTTATAAATTTTTATTTTTCTAAACATTATATACCTTTTGAAATGCGAAGGAAATATTGTAATTCTATTCTTTTCTAGTATTGCGTTAAAAGAACGGTTTGCAACTAAAAATACAAAATATTTTGAATTCCTTAAGATTAAATTAATATTTTACATTAAATGCAACTTAGATTACTCAACATTAAAAATACAACAAAAATAAAAGAAACATTCGTAATACATTTCATTTTCTTCTCGATAACAAGTTACGCGAAATGGGAAAGCGAACGTAAAACTGACTTTATTTGTAAATAAAAATAACTGAAGTCCCACTTAAGTGATTTTTAAATTCTGAAGAAAGATTAGTTTAAAGTATTTAGTAGAAGAGCACAAGAAAGGCAAAATCACTAAATAAATTATTAATTTTCAAAATGAAATTTCAGAAATGAGTAATTACCTTTCGAGTTACATTTCTAAACAGTTAATCCTTTCTGTCATGTATCTTGAAAGCGCATTTTTGATTTTGTCTTTCTTTTATTTTTACAAAGGATTTAAAGCTCTCGAATTCTTATGCTCGGTTTAATTTTTCTGAAACTTGGAAATCTAGTACGAACTAAATTATTCATGAAAACAGTCTTTGAAAAATGAATAATCAAAAGGCAAGAAGCAAATGGCTCTGTACAAAGAAATAAATCTTATTATTTCTGACCATGAAAACAAATTGAAAACCATACTGTTTATGTTTAATAATTATGTGAATCAGTAAGGAACAAACAGCACGAAGATATGAATGCTTAAACAATACAATAAATCAAGCATTGAAATAATTGAAGAATAATTAAACTTGTTCTACGAAATGTAATTTAAGCATACT
>BPLQ01009435.1:0-57181 GCA_021605075.1 Caerostris darwini
AAATCTATTATTCAAGTTAAAAAAGGAATTGTGGTCTCTAAAATTTGATGTTAACAAATGTACAATATGATTTTAAAAGGAAACATGTTCCAACACCATACTTGCAAATTTTAGATGGTGCGCCTTTGTAATCAGTACATCTACACTGATATTTTTGCAATAGTAAATTGAAGAATAAAAACGTTTTATTTTCTAACTACTCGTGAACATGCTAATTCATTTTATTTTATTGTTGGAATAATAATTTAGTTTAATTCATGACACAGAATTTTTTTTTTGTATTAATGGGTTTCCTGTGCCCGTAAATTAATAACAATGTTCAAATCAATAATCTAATTATTATTATTATTTTTAATTTTGCTTATGCGTGTTTACTTACACTTAAAATAATAAATATGTTTATAACGATACCTATGAAAAAAATGGATAAAAGACGATTAAGGATTTATGAGATTGTATTTCAATAATAATATAAACAATTTCTTGTAATCATAAATAAACATAAAATAAAGGTTACATTAAAAAGAATATTAAGTATTCGGAATGATGAATAACATTTTTTGATATACTAAAATAATATCCATTTAAATCGTGATTTTTAATACCATTTTCTTATAATAAAGTAACTTCATTTAGAGGTTATAAAAAAATTCCTATTTTAAATATTCAATAAAAAACGTCACTAAATAAACATGAATTACTTAACAACACAAACTGACAAATTTTATTGACATATAAGCTGCTTCAAAAAAATTAAAAGTAATAGTATACCGATTTTGAAAAGAATTTGCTCACCTTTCGTATAGAGGTTAAAATTGTGAAGTTGGACGTTTTGACATGAGTCGACTTATTTTTGTTTGCTCCGTTCAGTGGCGGAGATAGAGTTAGAAGGCGCTGAGGGGAACGGACTTTTTCAGGTCCCGTTGGAAGTACCCTTGCAGAGCTCGAATGAGATTTCTTATATTGAAAAAGAAAAAAACAAGCTGTCAAGAAATTATTACTACTCAAGCTGATATAAAAATGTTGGAAACTCAACTGACCGTTGCCCAAGCATTTCTCTGTTTTCGAAAGGCTCAATTATATTATGGGGTTGAGTTGTTCTGTAACTGCTTTTACTTTCGGCAGTAACAGTAATCCTTTTTTTTTTATTTCCAATGAATGAATTATAGATTATGAACAGTTACAGCAAAAAAAGAACAACGAAAAAAAAAAAAAACATACAACAACAACAACAAACTAATGCAACAAAACATACTGAAACAGAGTTCATTAATCTAACAATAATGCCAAGTTGCAGATCTTTAGCCACTAAAAAGTGTTACCAGGTGCACCACGGGGAGGTATGTCTATAAAAGTTTATTTCATTATTAAATATATACTTTTAAGCTTTTACCTTTGTAATTTAATGAATGCAGCATGAATTAAATTTATTTTAAAATTTCAAAGAATGTGAAGGATTTCAGTAATTTCTAAGCAATAATTTAATTCCGATTATTTACTTTTTAATTAATATTTTTAAAATATGTATAATCTTTGAAAACCAAATAAAAATACTTATATAACAATTCTAATATATTTGGAAGAATTTCTGAAATACAAAAGAAAAATAATTCAGAATGCATACACTTCAATCATACAATCAATTCCACATATTCGAAATCCAGAGGGAAATTGTATAATCAAATATGAAGGGGGCATGAATGGCTAGCGCTCTGGCGCTCGGTACCGCAGGCTTCGGATTCGAGTCCCGGCGATGCCATGGATGTTTGTAGTGGTTCGGAATCCACTTTAAACCGTAGGTCCCGGTCTAACACGATCGTAGAGCGTTGTGGAGAGTGACATATTAAAAATAAGGAAAATCTAACTGTTCATATATATAGTGATTAGGGGATTATAGTCCTTGTTGCTTCACATCCCCATATACCACTTTATTCATCATCATCATCATGAAATCTGAAATGATTATAATTTTTTTTTAATCATCATGTAGCAGCATTAGCGAATGCAGAGCAAATAAAAGTGAGTCCTCCATTGCGAAAATTATTTTAAAAGTAAAGAAATATCTAGCATTATCATTATTTAAGTCATGTAAGGTTTAAAAAAAATGTCTAAATTCTTTTAATAAATAAATATAATAAGTTATAACTATGAAATATTGTGAAATATGTTTTTAATTGATATAAATTAATCAGCGGTTTACTCATAATTAAATTTGCAAGCATTTTAACAGCAATATAACTGTGTACCAAAATATCACTGACAGTTTGTTTACATAAAGAAAACATAATTTCTTCATTTAATAACAAAATAGTTACTATGGTAGGGTCATGCTTTTTTCAATTACTTTTTTTTTCTTTTATATATATGTCTAGTATAGTTTGTCTCTTGTGTCTATCTAGTACAGAAATTATCTCTTGTGGCAAACTGTGTAATTCTCAATCACAAAAATTCAAAATTCTAAACATAAGAAAGAGTAGCAGAAAAATTACAATAATTTTCCATTTTGTTGAACAGTAACTTCTCTTCTTAGAAAAAATTTACAACAAAAAGGTGCCCTTGAAAATAGTGTGTTTATTATCATTGATATTTAATATCTTTATTAAATGTACATTTTTCATCTGTTTTAAATATTGTTCCTTTATATAAGAATTAATTATCTTTAAAATAGCTATCATCTTCTAGCAATGTAATGATCTTTTTGTCAACTTTCTTGTGCAAAATGTCCTCAAAATTAAAAGTGAATTTTTTTAAACAAAAACTATATTGAAATTGCATACACTGTTTTTGGATGTGTTCCTTTTACTACATGTTGAGAACAGTAAAATATTAAATATGTGTAGATTTCTCATTTAGAGGAAATTTTAAGATTATGATGTTTTTCAGAAGGTTTTTTTTTTTTCTGTGTGTGTGTTTTTAGTCTAGACTAATAGAATAAGATGTGAAGTTTCTCTGCAGCGTTTGAAACTGAATGGATTACAGACTATAATTCTCCCTACATTTATTTATGATTTTTATATGTGCATGAAGTTTTAACTGTATTTCATTATTTGATAAATTATTTTATCCATTATTAGTACATTTATTTGGTTTGATTTAGCTTTATTACATAATTAAATGTTTTCTTTTTTTTTTTTTTTTTTTTTTTTTTTTTTTTTTGGAGGATTTATTGAACGAGTTAATATAGATATAGTTATTTATGTTTTGTTACATTGTATATGAAATATATTTCTCATTTTAAAAAAGTTTTAGTTTTTAAAGATTTCTTTCTGGAATTAAAACTTGTTAAAATCGATATATATCTACCAGCATAAAAAGAAAATGAAAATAAACATTATCTTGATTTATTTTATAATTAATAATTCCTTATCAAATATATGTGGAAACTTAAATTTTTCTTTTTATAAATAACTTTTAAGCAATGAAGCTCCTTAAAAGAACGAAAGTCAATGACAACAGATGACAGTTACATTATTAAGTACTGATGCAATTAATTTTCTTATATTGAATACCTGTCTCACCTCTGTTATTCCATGTCTGTAGATGCAATATCATCAAAAAAGTGAACAGTGTGAACATGGACTTGTAAATATTTTCCATGGCCACAATGAACACTTATTTTGATAACTGATGAGATATTTCTGATTTCATGTCGTTTAATAGAAATTTTTATTTGTAGCTTAATATTAGTCATGAACAAATACTGTATGCCAGTAATGTATATTTTTAATATCAGAAAACAATTATTTACAGCCTTTCAAAATTACTTCTAGAATACTTTGAGGTTAAGTACCCAAGAAATTATGATGCTAAAAATTAATTTAAATTTCATAGCAAATCATATAATAATTACCAACAAAACTTTTTTGACATTCTTCATAATTTTTATGCACTTCACAGGATTTACTACATCTTACATACCTACATAAGACCAAAATCAGCAACTGCTACTTGGTTGTTGTAGCCTGTTAAATGGCAAATGTATATTTGAAAATTTGAAAGAATTTTAATAATATATATATTTAGTTTATGATTACACAATTCATTTTAATTTCCTTTAAGTACTTTTTAACCCTTAGCACTCGAAGTTTTTTTTCATTTGTATTACCAGCAACTCGAAGCGAATTTAGTGAAAAGATCATATTCACATGTAAGTTTGATATACGCATTAAAAGAAACACATTATTTATATTGTTATTTGCATTGTCTCCGAGTGCAAAGGGTTAAAATTACAAATTTCTAAGTAACTATTCAAAAAAGACCAAAGTTTCACAAAAACAAGCAACAAATACCACAATTTTTGAAAATCAAAGCACATGTTTGTGTTGTACACATTTATTATTGTATAGAATAAATTTTTGAAACATTGTAAGTTTTTAAAATTAAGTAACATTTTATACAAACCAGTTGAAAATAATTATTCTGCATAGGTGTGTACCAGATATGTTTGATTTGGTAGGTTTGTATTATAAATCATTACTTCTTATAACAAGATATGACACAAAGTGCATTAGTTGCTTTTTATTGTTTGTCAGTAATAAAGTGGCAATAGAAGTGAAGGCTCTATGAATAGACATGGCCAATAAAATTTTTTTAGAGCAGAGACTATAACAAACAGGTTTTTGTCAGCAACAAAAATTTAATGTAAAGTCCAGCCAGCCACTGTTTTTCTATATGAGAGCAAGCTGTTTATATCTTTCGTTAATTTCAATCAATTGTATTTTATGATTTAGACCATGTTTTTTTTCATACATATAAAAAAGAATTGTGACAGTTGCTAACAGAATATAACTAAAATGCTTAAAATTAAGTTAATATACTTATAAATGCCTAATTGAAAATTTTAATAAATTGAGTATTTAAATTGAAGAATATCAGAAAATATATGAAGAAATCTATATTAAATTTCACTCATGCAAAAATTGCAAAACAAATTTACTCTGCAAATTTTTCAGAATAAAATTAGTAATAACAAGCAAATGTGTGTTTACTGCAAAGCATACTTAAATTTAAACAGAAAAATTAGGAAATCTGAATTCATAAAGTAACTAAAACAATTAAAACAGTAGAAAGTGCTGAAATTCCAACTACTGAACTACAACAAAATTCAATTTGCTATTCTCAGCATCGTACAACACAGTTAGAAAAAAAATTGGTATCACAAATTAATCCTTTAAAACCTGGGTAAAAATTTAGCTCAAACATGTATAACATTTAGAATACATTTGATGATATACTTTAAAAAAATTTAAATAGCATACATGAGATAGGTGGAGAACAGGAAAGAAGATGTACATGGAAAATAACCATTGTAGCCTAATATATAAACTGAAATATATATGTAAAGGAATCATGGTAACTTTCACATTGAACTTGTGCAACAGTTTCATAACACATAAATTTTAATTTTAGATCTGTCATTTTTATATAAAAATTATCCTTATTTTATATTAATATTTAAATTAAATATAAATTAAACAACTTTTAAGGCTGTAACTAATAATAATATGAAATGGAATTGGAGGAAGCAAAACATGGAACAAATATCTTATTGTAGCTTTAAAATAGCAAAGTACAGAGCTGAAAATAAAATGCAAAGTATTTGTCAAGAAATTGACAAAATTATACACATAAATTATAATTGGACAACAGTAACTACATATGTAAAAAAAGAAAATGAAATATAAAATATGTTATCCAATAGTACATAATAATAATAGTATTTGAAATTAAGTGGGTTCCAATATTATGTGACTTAAACTGATGAACTATCAAAGAAATTTTTTAAAAAATAATCTCTTTAAAATCTTATGCACATCAAGTGAGGACATCTGAATACTTAAATGTGCCAGGTAACAAATTTAAAAAAAAATAATATATCATATGTCTCTAAGTGTCTAAAATCTTGGATTTCCTTTAGGTGTTACAATTCAGATTTGACCCAAATCATTTAAAACTGGTAATCCTTTAAAATTATTTAATGAAAAAGCATATTTATTCCATTTCACTTTCAACAAAATGATACCAACATTAGAATAGAAAATTGTGTTAAGATTCTAATATTGCGGTAAATGTTATACATTGTAATATGTATAAAAGATAAAATTTAGAATAAAATAAGTAGAATTTTAAAATAAAGCATAAACAAGAAGGGAATCAATCGTTCAATTAAAAATCAATCATTCAATGCTGAAAAAAACAAAGTCTGACTGCATGCATATAATTTTTATTCTTTAATTAACAAATTAAATGAATAACAAAATGAAACATTTTTCAAAGGGTTATTATAATAATTAAAACAAAAGCAAAATAAAGGAAATATGTCCAAGTAAAAACAATTTTAGATAAATTTAAGAAACTCTCAATATCAAACAGATATAATGGTTAAGAGAATGTTAGAAAATTACAGCATAATAATGAAAAGTAATTGAATGCTACATCAATCAGAGTCTGATAAAAGCAGATGATTGTTGTTTGAAGTGATAATTGACAGGAAAATTTAAAAAAGAAAATCATTCAAATTTAAATTAAACATAGTAAAATATGACTGTTAAGATATTTAAATTAGTAAAAGACATTCATAAAAAAAAATAGGAAAACATATAATTCTTTTAAATGGTACTGTGGTTTCACAAATAGAATTCTACATTTATATTGCAATTAAGACAAGAATCATATGTTTGAAATAACTTTCTTTTTTTTTTTAACATTTTCTAAAATACACTTTTTTATGTTTGGTTTCATTAATAAAATAATTTATAAGGACAAAAATTTAAAACACACTTGCAATGGAATTCTTGACTTTGCTTTAGAATTAGTACTAATTAAACCACAATGTGGGCATTGTAAAATATACATAATAACCATTTACATATAGCAAAATTTACTCAAAAATAAGCATAAAATTGAAATAAATAAATAATCATAATATTATTCAAAAAAGGAAAATGTTATGTAATATATATAATTTAATTGGTTCCAACATAACTAGTATTTCTATGAAACGAACCACCCTAATTGTTTTTGATAATCAGAACAAGAAAATTAAAATATTTATAATTTGAAAATTGAGTATGATAATTGTTTGAATATTTATTTTCATGATCAAATTCTTTTTTCATTAAATGTTAAATATATTTGTGGTTACAAAATTGGTGAATTCTTTATTTCTCTTATAATTCAGTATTGGATCATTCATGATAAAATTTGTGACTTTATCATACTATTATAAGGAAAAAAAACCTTTCTAATCTGCCCTTAGTTGGAAACCTAACAATGCAGAGATTTAAAGACCTGAAATGTAATTCTAGTAAGAAGGAATTTGAGAGGTCTTGGGGAGTCAACAAAATTGAATTTTACAAACGAAATTATTTACAAAACATGGAAATTTAGCAAAAATAAAATAGGTTGTGGATTGCATTAACGAAACGTAAAGTAACGGCTGATGTTTAGTTGGAGTACTTAGGCTAACCCTGTACCTCCATATGATGATTTTGGCTTAACATTAAAAATATTGAAATAAAAAATATGCAAATATTAAAATAATTATTTAGAAAACATGGAAATTATAGTAAAATAAAATAGGTTTTGGATTACATTAAATGAACTCTAATGAATAAACATTACATTATTTCGCTTAACATTAAAAATATATAAATATTAAAATAAATAAGATCACATAAATGTTAATATAGATAGTTTTCAAAAAATAAGGATTGCCGGATGTGTTCTTGTAAGTTAAATAACACTTTACAATTAATTAATTTTAATATTAAAGTACTGAGTGATTCATTATTATTATTATTATTAAATTAAGATAATTTTAAATAAGTATGGTTGACAAAATTTTAATGTTAAATATATAATTGAAATACTTACATTTATTATTAATTAATTTTTAAAGATAAAATATATAAATACTAAATTTTTATCAATATAAAATATATAAATAATACCGAATGCTTAAAAATATGGTAAAATAATTAGTATCAAAGATAGGCTTAATGCAGAGAAGGACACTATTTGAACGACGTCTCAAGACAAAGAAAACAATAATTGATAAATTAACTAAAATAGGATTTCATAACATATAGGAGATAACAAAATAAAATGTATTTTAGAAATAATTATATATATTTAGCAGATGCCCATGGATTGAAAACAAAAGAGCAAGAAAGACCCACAACTTCCTTCCCGCGCAAACGAGTAGTGACATGGGGTTACCATCAACAAAAAGTGATTTGTGCCATACCATTGGAATGTATCGTAATGTGTTGTGTTCTAATTTATCCTGTAACTACACAGAAATTTATGGGTATTGTTTTGTTAGGCGAATTCATGGCTTTTTTTATCACTTTGATTTCTTTCACGAGCTAATAATTATATGATTCATTAATGTAAAATTGTTCTTAAAAATCGCCAAGAAAATTTTATTTCTAAGTGAAAATGAGATTTTTCAAGAAAAGAAAATTGTTTGGAATTTTATAGTTTTGTCTTATTTTTTTAATATTGCTGTTATGGGTTTTGGTTTTGTTCTTAAATTCTAAATTTTATGAATAACTGTATATAGACAGCCCAGCCGATTATATATACACTGAAGTGACAAAAGTCATGGGATAGCAATATGCAAATTTTCAGATGGCAGTAGCATCGCGTAGAACAGGTATAAATGCGCAGTGCTTTCGCAGAGCTTTCATTTCTGTTCAAGTTATTCATGTGAAGAGGTTTTGACGTGATGATGACCGCACGACGGGAATTAACAGACTTTGAACGCGGAATGTTAGGAGGAGCTAGACGCATGGGTCATGCCATTTCGGAAATCGTTAGGGAATTCAACATTCCCAGATCCACTGTGTCGAGAGTATGAAATTTCAGGCATAACATCCCACCATGGACAGCGCAGTGGTCGACTGCCTGCACTTAACGACCGAGACCGGCGACGTCTGCAAAGAGTCGTAAATTCTAATAGACAAGCAACACTGCGTCAAATAACCGCAGAAATCAATGTGGGACGTACAAGGGACTTGTCTGTTAGAACTGTGCGGAGAAATTTGGCTTTCTTGGACTATTCCAGCAGCAGACCGACTCGAGTGCCTTTACTGACAGAACGACATCGCTTGCAACGACTCTCGTGGGCACGTGAGCATATCGGTTGGTCCCTAGATGAATGGAAAACCGTGGCCTGGTCCGATGAGTCACGATTTCAGTTGGTAAGAGCTGATGGTAGGGTTCGAGAGTGGCGCAGACCCCACGAAGCCATGGACCCAAACTGTCAGCAAGGCACTGTTCAAGCTGGTGGTGGCTCCGTAATGGTGTGGGCTGTTTTTTCATGGCATGGACTTGGTCCTCTGGTGCGACTGGACCGAACATTGACTGGAAATGCTTATGTTCAGCTACTTGGAGATCACTTACAGCCATTCATGGACTTCATGTACCCAAACAACGATGGGATTTTTATGGATGACAATACGCCATGTCACCGGGCCACAACTGTTCGCGATTGGTTTGAAGAACTTTCTGGACAATTCCAACGAATGATCTGGCCACCTAGATCGCCCGACATGAATCCCATCGAGCATTTATGGGACATCATCGAGAGGTCTGTTCGTGCCCAAAATCCTGCACCATCAATACTTTCACAATTATGGACGTCTATCGAGACAGCATGGCTCAATATTCCTGCAGAAGACTTCCAACGACTTGTTGAGTCCATGCCACGTCGAGTTGCTGCACTTCGCCGGACGAAAGGAGGGCCGACACGATATTAAGAGGTATCCCATGACTTTTTTCACTTCAGTGTATATATATATATATTTTCAAGCATTTGTTTATTTTTGTAATGATTTCGTGTTATCCTTAAATAAAGTAAAGATATTGGATTCCAGGCTGAAAACGTTACAAATTCTTCACTTTTATATTAAAAAGATCCATTTTTAATCCACATAGTAACAAGTTACATAATGATTATTAAACAGAAATTTTGTATTTATTATTATTTTAAATTAATCCATTCTATTTAAAAATTTAATTAATCATGATAATATTATAATTATGTTATTATAAACTACTAAAATTTCGAAAAATAAGCAAAATAATAGGTTTCTCCTTCCCTTTAAATACAGATTATTGAATGATATTACATATTTTATATTTGCTTCTAAAGAAAGCGATTCCATTAAAACGGGGTTTATTTTTTTTAAATTATTTTTAAAAAAAAGTTTTCATTAAACAATGACCTACAGAAACAAATCACTAGTTTTCTTAGAATTTCATGTGATGGCTTCAAATGTACCATAAAAAAAGTACTTGATACATATCATTGTTCGGTATCTTCTTTTTTAAGGGCAAAGTCTACTATTATTATCAAATTAAGTTGTTTTTATATGTATATATACACTGAAGTGACAAAAGTCATGGGATACCTCTTAATATCGTGTCGGCCCTCCTTTCGCCCGGCGAAGTGCAGCAACTCGACGTGGCATGGACTCAACAAGTCGTTGGAAGTCTTCTGCAGGAATATTGAGCCAGGCTGTCTCGATAGACGTCCATAATTGTGAAAGTATTGATGGTGCAGGATTTTGGGCACGAACAGACCTCTCGATGATGTCCCATAAATGCTCGATGGGATTCATGTCGGGCGATCTAGGTGGCCAGATCATTCGTTGGAATTGTCCAGAATGTTCTTCAAACCAATCGCGAACAGTTGTGGCCCGGTGACATGGCGCATTGTCAACCATAAAAATCCCATCGTTGTTTGGGTACATCAAGTCCATGAAAGGCTGCAAGTGATCTCCAAGTAGCTGAACATAAGCATTTCCAGTCAATGTTCTGTCCAGTCGCACCAGAGAACCAAGTCCATGCCATGAAAAAACAGCCCACACCATTACGGAGCCACCACCAGCTTGAACAGTGCCTTGCTGACAGTTTGGGTCCATGGCTTCGTGGGGTCTGCGCCACTCTCGAACCCTACCATCAGCTCTTACCAACTGAAATCGTGACTCATCGGACCAGGCCACGGTTTTCCATTCATCTAGGGACCAACCGATATGCTCACGTGCCCACGAGAGTCGCTGCAAGCGATGTCGTTCTGTCAGTAAAGGCACTCGAGTCGGTCTTCTGCTGGAATAGCCTAAGAAAGCCAAATTTCTCCGCACAGTTCTAACAGACAAGTCCCTTGTACGTCCCACATTGATTTCTGCGGTTATTTGACGCAGTGTTGCTTGTCTATTAGAATTTACGACTCTTTGCAGACGTCGCCGGTCTCGGTCGTTAAGTGCAGGCAGTCGACCACTGCGCTGTCCATGATGGGATGTTATGCCTGAAATTTCATACTCTCGGCACACTCTTGACACAGTGGATCTGGGAATGTTGAATTCCCTAACGATTTCCGAAATGGCATGACCCATGCGTGTAGCTCCAACTAACATTCCGCGTTCAAAGTCTGTTAATTCCCGTCGTGCGGTCATCATCACGTCAAAACCTCTTCACATGAATTACTTGAACAGAAATGAAAGCACTGCGAATTTATACCTGTTCTACGCGTTGCTACTGCCATCTGAAAATTTGCATATTGCCATCCCATGACTTTTGTCACTTCAGTGTATATATATATATACAACTTTGAATCAACGCAGTCAGTTTTAGAACAGTTAAAACTGACCGCGAAGAACTAAACTGAATTTTCCAATCAATATAAAATGAAAAAATCGTAAAAAACAAATAAATTGATTGTATTATCTTTAAACGAATTAACTACATTGAATTAAAAAATAAAATTTTTAAGAAGAAAAAAAAAATTAGAATCGTTCATGAAAATTTACTAAATTTTATTTATTCGAATGGATTTTTTTTTATAAAAAAGGACGGAGAAAATTATTGCCACATAATCAATATTTTCTTTTTCCCGAAACGGACATTCACGAACAAACGAACATTAAATTTCAAAATCATTAATAGAAACACTGTATCTTGCAGTATCAATGATCTTATATAATTCCGCAAATAATTTGTGCCAGTTCAGTAATGTTCTTCAATATAACTTTGACTAATAAATTTCAAATTCTATATCCATTGTTGAGATTTTAAACTAATGCCACATTTTTTAGATTTTTTAACCGATTAAATTTCCTCTAATCAATTCTTTTTTTACAAAGGAATTCATTTACAAAAACATCAAAAATAAATTAGTTCTGAAATAAATAAACACTTTAGAATTATATTTAAAATTTACAATACAAATTATTTAAACTTAGAAAGTGAAAAACTGCATTAAAAATAAAACAGTTCTGAATAGTGGTCAAGTTATAAATAAATAATTGTACTCAGCAACTCCTCTTCTTGAAAGGACGTAAAATGAAAATAATTGCTACATTTTACATAACTGCTACGAATTAGCTATTTTTGAACTGATTTCAAATTAAACTATTACATGTAAAATTACAATGTTTGGAAATAGTTAATCTTTTAAACTTCATACAGTATTAGCGATAATTTTTCTTCTTTTTCTATTTAATTTCAGAAAGAGTTTAATTTAACTTGCAATAATTATTCTCCCTCCCACCTCCCCCATGCCATGCTTTTACAATAAATTTTTTATTCATGTTTTCAAATTCAGACTTTATTACTTCATTTTTTTTAATCGAGCAGCTGATTGATTCGCGATCAGTTACTTATCGTATCTATTCAACTCAGTAGTGTCATTCAAATGAATGTATTGTGTGTTACCTGCCTATCTATACGCAATTATTATAATGTAATAGGCAGGTAATTTCAATTAAATATGCATGAATACACATAATTAATAAAATGTTTTAATGATATTAATTAGATATATATAAAAATTTTGCAGAAATTGTTACTTACACAACATTTAAGAATAATGGCATTAAGACAACAGTTTTTAAAATTGTTAAAAGTTTGTTTCTAATAAAAAAATATTGCATTAAGTTTTAATAAATCAAAAATAAAAATGATAATCTAACATATTTACTAAATGTTGAACATTGATCAATTACTTAACCGTTTAAAGATTTCATAAGTTAAAAAAGAAAAAAACAAACTTGAGAGATTTTTCTGGGAAAAAAACGGGCAAAAGACAAATAAAAATGTGAGTTTTTAAACAAATAATGTCTTAAATTTCATTAATAAAATGCGGAAAATATAATAGTAATTATTTATTCGTAAATATAAAAAATAATTAAGTATTTGAAAATCGGCGTAAATAAAATAAAAAAATAGTTCAATAAATGTTTCATGATAGTGATATAACTAAAAATGTTTTATTATGAGCACTATGTCAAGAGTGTGCCGAGAGTATGAAATTTCAGGCATAACATCCCACCATGGACAGCGCAGTGGTCGACAGCCTGCACTTAACGACCGAGACCGGCGACGTCTGCAAAGAGTCGGAAATTCTAACAGACAAGCAACACTGCGTCAAATAACCGCAGAAATCAATGTGGGACGTACAAGGGACTTGTCTGTTAGAACTGTGCGGAGAAATTTGGCTTTCTTGGGCTATTCCAGCAGAAGACCGACTCGAGTGCCTTTACTGACAGAATGACATCGCTTGCAGCGACTCTCGTGGGCACGTGAACAAATCGGTTGGTCCCTAGATGAATGGAAAACCGTGTCCGATGAGTCACGATTTCAGTTGGTAAGAGCTGATGGTAGGGTTCGAGTGTGGCGCAGACCCCACGAAGCCATGGACCCAAACTGTCAGCAAGGCACTGTTCAATCTGGTGGTGGCTTCGTAATGGTGTGGGCTGTTTTTTCATGGCATGGACTTGGTCCTCTGGTGCGACTGGACCGAACATTGACTGGAAATGCTTATGTTCAGCTACTTGGAGATCACTTGCAGCCATTCATGGACTTCATGTACCCAAACAACGATGGAATTTTTATGGATGACAATGCGCCATGTCACCGGGCCACAACTGTTCGCGATTGGTTTGAAGAACATTCTGGACAATTCCAACGAATGATCTGGCCACCTAGATCGCCCGACATGAATCCCATCGAGCATTTATGGGACATCATCGAGAGGTCTGTTCGTGCCCAAAATCCTGCACCATCAACGCTTTCACAATTATGGACGTCTATCGAGACAGCATGGCTCAATATTCCTGCAGAAGACTTCCAACGACTTGTTGAGTCCATGCCACGTCGAGTTGTTGCACTTCGCCGGGCGAAAGGAGGGCCGACACGATATTATGAGGTATCCCATGACTTTTGTCACTTCAGTGTATATATATGTTTATTATAGAATTCTGCACTTTTAAATGTATAAAAAAAATTGTGTGACTATTGCTTGGATACATTTAATACAAATATAATGTTACAAATAAATAGCTTTTTCTATTAACTGATAACTTCAAAAATAACTTTTAATATCCATCTTAAAAAATTATCAAAGTAAAATTCTGAAATTTTATTTTCTGAAAAACACATATATTTAAAATACTTTTTTTTTTTAGCAAAATGAGCAGCAATGATTAGTGTGATATATGTGTTTTCTTGATATGTGTTTCTAGTAGTATACTATACTAATAGTAAGTTTCTTTCCACGATTCTATTCCTTCCATTTCCCCTCCACATTCCAAGAACCCACCATAAAGGGAATGATATTCCTGGAACTGTAGTATCTGAACCCTCTGTCTTCCATTTACTACAAAAAGGTTACCATGACAAACATCCCATAAAAAGGAATTTCTCGCCATGCTGGCGAGTGGGAATTTGGTACCAAGGCACCATTAGAAGTACCAGTAACCGGGTGCACTGCATTTGGATATATCCCCACAATGTGAATGAATTCCTTTTAAGTTTTATATATTTTTCATTCTAAGTAATTCCCTAATTATTTAAATTAAACAAATAAATACATATGGGCTAAACTTTGTAAGAAGTATCAGTAGTCAATAAATAAATGGAATTTACTAATTTGGATGGAATTTAAACAAAAGACAAATATTCCTCAGTCAATGATAAAATATAAATATTCCTCAAGAAATTGGAAATATCAAAAAACTTTATCATTGGAGAAATGTAAGTATGCAAATTCAAAAGATATATAAAAATTTCCCAAAATTCTTTACTTGATTAATAAAACATTGCCATTTAAATGAATTCGACTTCAATGATTTCAAATATATCAAAAGGGAACATACAAAGGAAAAATTAAGAAAATAATAATTGCTTTCTAAACTTCCTTATTACAAAGGAAATTGATTCACTATTTAAATATGTGAAGAAGCAGATAAAAAAACATTAAATCATTTCGAGCATCATTGCAATTTACAATTTTAATCCAGGGTCTGTAGTTTGGGTAGTACAATTTAAAAATCTCTTATAAATTTGGTACAAATTGCACTCATCTATTTTGTTTTATTTGACATACCTTATAAAAATATATTTCCACTTCTTTTTAATAGTGCAGGAGACCAACAAACGCCAACAGGTGTTCATAACAAAAGGGAGGTTTTGGTTCTAAACAATAAAAAACTAACAAATTATGCATTGAAAACATCAGAAATATATAAAAAAAAAGTATACATATACAAGGACTATTACAAAAGCAATATAAAGGCATTTATTGAAATATTCTACAAAAGTAGAGGGTGAAAAAAATATAAATTACACAAAACTGAATATTTTAAAGAAATTTTGGTACGTACGTATTAACGCCACCTTAGCTACAGATTTGGCGGTTTTTAAGTGGCGCCAATCTAACAGCTACAGATTTGGCGGTTTTTAAATGAGGCCAATCTAACAGCTACAATGAAGTGTAGATTGGCGCCACTTAAAAACCGCCAAATCTGTACCTGGGGTTGGAGTTCAAAAGATAACTGCGTGCGCGTACGAACAACAAGATTGCTCTTTATTGGCGCAACTGTAGCTAAGGTGGCGTTAATACGTAAGTACCGAAATTTTTCATCTCTTTATAATCTTCAGACTTTATAAGGAGTAAATCAGGAATAGCATAAAATGAGCTACTAGTTTCGTGTTTTAAAACGAATATTAAATCTTATATGACTTTACTTTCGGGCTTTGTGTTATTCAGCACACATTAGCATATGGCATACTTACATTCTCCTTTTTAAGCAGTATAGCTGATTTTATTCATTGGCAATTCAAATATTTTTTTTTATCATTTTGTTTCTTTTCGCTAGAATATATCCAACACCTGCAAACGTTAGATGCTGCAACTTTGTAATCAGTACATCTACATTGATATTTTTGCAATAGTAAATTGATGAATACAAAAGTTTTATTTTCTAACTATTCATGAATATACTAAATCATTTTCTTCTATTGTAGGTATAATTTAGTATTACTTATGATACGAATTTTTTAAAAAAATTAATGGGTTTTTTTATAAGCAAACATAAAATAAAGGTTATATTAAAAAGAATATTAAATATTCGGAATTATGAATAATATTTTTTGATATACTAAACTAATATACATTTAAATCTTGATCTTTAATCACAATTTATTGTAATAAAATAATTTCATTTACAGATTATTAAATATTAAAAAAAAAAGTCACTAAATAAACATGAATTATTCAACAACATAAACTGACAAATTTTAATTGTTTTCTCGCAGTCCATACATCATATGAAATATAGTACATTTTAATTCACATACGACATATTTTTGCCTTTGAGTTTTTTTTCTTAATTGAAGGGATTGTTTTCTAATTATTCCTCAATAAATCAATTATATATTAACTGGCATGTCACTCATTAAATTTTCTCAGAATATATCGTAATATAAGAAAAGCTGCTTCAAAAATATTAAAAAATATAGAAATTCAAGCATTACTCTGTTTTGGAAATATTTAATTATATTATGGAGTTGAGTTGTTGTATAACTGCTTTACATCCTGCAGGAATCCTAGAAAAGTTTATTTCGTTATTAAATCTGTAATTTTAAGCTTTTACCTTTTTAATTTAATGAATGGAGCATGAATTAAATTTTTTTATATTTCAAAGAATGTAAATGATTTTAGTAATTTTGAAGCAATAATTTAATTCCGATTATTTTCTTCTATAATTAATTTTTTTTAGATGCGTATAATCTTTGAAAACCAAACAAATAGATTTACATAATACAATTCTAATATATTTGTAAGAATTTCTAAAATACAAAAGAAAAATAATTTCACAATGCATGCATTTCAATCATTCAATCAATTTCAGGAAAATATGGACAAGACACTTTGTAGAAACGGTTAACCTTCTTATTGTAGATTATTTCGGAGATCCTTGGCCGCGTAGCGGCCACTAACTCCTTTATTGTAAAATGTTGAAACATAGCGGTGGTCTCATGCCCTTTGAATTAATAAGCAAAATAGATAATTAAATGCCCTTTTTTTAAAAAAGAATTATTTATTTAATAAAATTATAAAATGAAAAATAACAAAAATTTTAAAGATGTAGATGTTGAGGAAATCAGTTGCATGTAATAAAACAGAATAAGCAAAGGACCCGTAAAACCTGGCAAATCTTTCGTGATCCACAAAGTAAGACTAATTATAATCACTCGCAGACTTTACTGAGAAGATATAATTATGAAACTTGGGATAGACACCTACAAACCGTAAACTGCGAAGAGGGTTCTTTCTGGTCTTGTCCCAGGACTTTTAAACGTAAACGTTCTCACATTCGAACCCTAGGCTCTAACAATTCACTGGCCCCCATTGACAGTCAAAAAGCTGAGGTTTTAGCTGACAGCCTTCAGGAACAGTTTCTTGAGAACAACATTCATAATCCTGATACAGAAAATCTCTTTGAGTCCACTATCTTTAATTTTATTAATACTTGTCAAGTCTCAGAAATTCCTATCACTAAAGCATCTTTCGTTAATAATTGTATTTTCTCACTGAAAATTAACAAAACTCCTGGCATAGATAAAATTACTAATAAAATGTTAAAAAACCTTCCTTTCAAAATAATATACTTGAGATATGTAAAATTACTGATTCTATTCTTCATACTGGTTACTATCCTAAGTCTTGGAAAACAGTTAGAATTCTCCCAATTCTTAAACCTGGAAAGGATCCTACTTCTCCTATTAGTTACAGACCAATTTCTTTACTCTCTTCTATTAGTAAACTAATTGAAAATCTCATCCTGAACCTCCTTAAAAATAAGTCAAATCAAAAGAACCTTCTCATCCCACAGCAATTTGGATTTACCGAAAAACTTTCTACAACTCATCAGCTCTACAATCTCACAGAAACTGTTGCTGAAGGATTTACCTGTAAATATGAAACTGCTGTAATTTTTCTTGATGTGGCCAAAGCTTTTGATAGAGTCTGGGTTAATGGATTGATTTACAAACTCATTTTTTACAATTTATCTACTTATTTGATTCAAGTAATTCGTAACTATCTTTCAGACAGACACTTTGCTGTCGCAGTAGGGAATACTGATTCCTCAATTCGTGATATTCATGCTGGTGTGCCCCAGGCCTCTATTCTAGCTCCTTTCCTCTATAATATCTTTATCAACGATATTCCACAAAAGAACAATTTCAAAATTAGTCTGTATGCTGACGACACTGCAATCTTAACGCAAGGCCGAAAAACTTGCACCATCCAGGAAAATTTGCAAAATTAGATCATTGATTTAGAAAAATGGCTCATTAACTGGAAGATAAAATTAAATGTAGACAAGACTGAAGCAGTTCTTTTCACTTGCAAAAAATTCTATAATCCTCCTACACTCATGTCCATAAATTAAGGATAATGAAGTTCAGCTAAAGAAAGAGACAGAAGCAAAACAAATTTGACTTATTTGTAAAGTCTATTTATTAAACAAAAGGTAAAGAGCAAAAAAGATGCTATATGTTTGACATAATTAATAAAAATTGCGATCTTTACTCCCTGGAGCAAATTTCAAAAAAGAACCTATTTACAAAAAACAGTATAACATGGTTAGTATGATGGTTAATATGGAGTATGTCTCCCGGACGATGCAATACAGGCCTTACAACGCCTAGGCATGCTGAGTATCAAATTATCAATCTGATCTTGGGGAATATTACACCACCCATCAAGCAATGCCCTCCGAAGTTCCGGTTGACAGGTGGGACTGTGGTGACTGTGCTCCGTCTGTTTCTTTTGGCAGTAACTGCTAAATACCGGTCCTCATTCGGCGTTGTAACTCGGGGGCGACCTGTGCCGCAACATCTACTCACATTACCATCATCTTGGAATCGTTGCCAAAGCCTGGAGATGACACTCTGTGCGATTCCAAGTTCCTTGGATACTTCCAGCTGGTTACGTCCACATTCCAGTCGTCCGATAATTCTACCACGTAAAAAATCATCCAAATGCTTCCTTAGTGCCATAACTATGCGGTTATTGCACTGAAAGGCTTTTAAAGCGCTTGTGAACAATTTTACTTTTTTGCCACCATTCCTTATATACCCCTCTCTTACACTCTCGTCATTGTGACGTACTATCCGCGCCATTTGGTGGTTTCTTGTAATTTGCATATTCTTCTTCAAGATGTGTGTGATAATTCTACAGGTGAAATTTTTATTTTAGAGTTCAATTTCTGTGTGATTCTGAATTATCCTTAATTTATGGACATGAGTGTATTAATTCATTTTTTACTTTTTAGTTTCATTAACTCTAAAAGCGTGTTTTTTAGTTTTTTTAAACTATTAATTTATTTTTTACTTTTTAGTTTGATTAACTCTAAAAGCATGTTGTTTAGTGTTTTTAAATTATAATATTTAAATGAGGTGCCGGTACGAAGGACTGGTTCTTACAATGATTTAATTGTGAGTATAAAAAAGGCTAAATGCGAATATGTCGAGCCAGCCATGATTCGAACAGGGAATCTCCTAATCAGGAGCGTTATCCGTTGTGCCGCTGTCCCACGTAGATTTGAATGTCTGAAAGATGACTGTAAATGTTTCTTTGCAGCTTAAATAGTGTGTATGAGGAGAATCAGATCTCCAGGGGAAAACTGATGAGCCGATCAAGATGACTTTTCAAAGGCTGTGTGTTTTAATCACTAATCCTGGCGATCCTAAACATGATGAGATAATAAACTTATCAAAATATTTTATTGTCGTCGGTCTTTGTTAAGTCTACAACGTTTAAATTAAATCGGTTCGCTTAAAGTAGGGCAAAATCGAGCCCAAAGAGTCAGTTACATACATACATACAAACAAACATACAGGTGAAATTAATAAAAGCGTATTAAAAATAATACATCTCTCCGAAAACTGGTTGCCATCGTATGTTATACTATATACGTCTTTAATCCGTTCCATATCTTTGGACAGACTAAACGAATTTTTCTTATGAGAAATAAAGAGAAAATGATTAATTCACTTCCATGAAAACAACAACAACTATATTGTTATTAGCATGTTATACATTGATAGAGTCTTATAAAATAATTTAAAACACTGCCTGATATTAAAATACATAAATAAAAAAGCAGTTCAATAAAATTCATATACAAATAAAAATTTAACAAATTTAATTTTCTCTTTTTGTCTCTTTTCGCGTTTACTAAAATTCTGTCCAAAGAACTTCGCTTCTGCCTTCTCCTCTGGATCTTTAGGAAATGTGACATTGTCTGGTCATTCCAGACAATGCTGTTATGGCTTGTTTGGAATGACCAGATCTGGTCATTCCATTGGGGTGGTAATACTTCTCTGCAAAATTTTTAACATCGATCCTTTTGGAAAAGATTTCGTTGCAGTCATATTCCAAACAAACTTTTTCGTTCCAAACAGAACCCATATCAAGTTTGATTTATTCCAAAAGGGAAGCACACTGAGGTCGAATTCGATTCTACTCTAAATTGGATTTTGTTCAGTAAGTTACTGATCATTTTAAAAAGAATGATTCTTATTATACATATTGTTGTAACGATTCGTACTATTTATGTAAATCATACATACGCGTTCCACTCTACTTGATAAAGCTATCTTAAGGGTATTATACACAATCCAGTCACATTAAAGTGCCCACCTGTCAAAAGCCAGAATATACACTTTTGTATATTCTGGCTTTGAGTGGAGTGTGGAATGTGGTATTAAGTGGTATTTAAGTGATATTAAGTGGAATTCTTTATATACACTCCACTGCAATGTGCTGCCACTTGCCTTTAGTGACTGGCTATTTCACGTTGACGTCGAAAGTAGGTGGTGGTCACATTAATGTGACTGGACTGTGTAATTAACGTTTCATAGTTTTTGCTAAGCGTACATCCAGGAAAATTTATGTATCACCCTGATTTTGTTCAATTTTTTGTATATTTTGTATGTTTTTTTTTATTTGCAGCTGCAATATTACCGTTCGTCTTTTGATGTTTATCGCTGCAACTTATTTGTACTGGACAGCTTGAAAATAAATTAACTATCAATTTTTAAATTTTTTCAGTTCTTGGGGAGTTTTTTATGGGACTAAATATGAAGCACATGATGAGTTATGTACTATAAAACGAATGCTAGTCTGGTTTCATTTTGAAGTTGTGTTTCCAGCAATCTCTGTCCATTCTCCAGTCACCAATGCTTAAATGTGATGTTTCCAGATACATATTCTAAGACAAGACACATTTTATTTCTGAATATAGTTATTTATTACAGACAATACATGATTACAGTTGAACTTTATCAGTTTAAAGCCAGAAAAATTGCACATATACGATACGCCAGATACATAATGTAAAAGACAAGAAAAAGGCAAATAAAATAAGTTGCAAAAATAAGGCAAAAAAAAAAAAATATATATATATATATATATATAATAATTATAAATCCCAAAAATATAAATGAAAAAATTTAAGAAATAATAATAAATGGCCAAAACGGCAAAAATAAAATTAAAAATGGCAAAAAAAAAAAAAAAAAAAAAAAAAAAAAATTTAAAGAAAATAAAATAAAAAAAAAAATAGAAAGGCTAGAAAACCCTATCATAATATTGATCATGATCCTCTACAGGGTGAGCTGTAGACTCTTGATACTTCGCACATATACGATACGCCAGATACATAATGTAAAAGACAAAAAAAAGGCAAATAAAATAAGTTGCAAAAATAAGGCAAAAAAAAAAAAAAAAAAAAAATATATATATAATAATTATAAATCCCAAAAATATAAATGAAAAAATTTAAGAAATAATAATAAATGGCCAAAACGGCAAAAATAAAATTAAAAATGGCAAAACAAAAAAAAAAAAAAAAAAAATTTAAAGAAAATAAAATATAAAAAAAAAATAGAAAGGCTAGAAAACCCTATCATAATATTGATCATGATCCTCTACAGGGTGAGCTGTAGACTCTTGATACTTCGCAAATCTTGTCTTTTTTGCTCTCGGTTCCTGAGAGTACAGAACTGACAGCGTTTTACTCAGGTCATTATTAGGCATTGGATCGGACCAAAAAAAGTCATGATTCAATGCAGTATCGCTGTCAATTCTTCTGTGGGGATCCATGTTTAACATTCTATCCAGCAAATCTATGGCTCTCTGTTCTTTTATAAAGCCCTAATGAACAAAGAACATATTTTCACACATTCAAACCTGACTTTTAAACACTGATAATATTATAACAACACACATATCCGTAGCAATTTTAAATAACTTCATTCAGGTAAAAAAAAAAAAAAAAAAAAAAAAGAAATAGCCATTACGTAATGTTATAATTAGGTAATAAACCTAAAATTCAAATATATTTAAAAATATCAACATCATTAATAAATGTAGGGTAATATTAACATAATCTGTTGTTGTTCAGTATCTCCCAAAAATTCAAATATATTTAAAAATATCAACATCATTAATAAATGTAGGGTAATGGGCTTCCACAAAGGTCGCATATTAACATAATCCGTTGTTGTTCAGTGTCTCCCTAAAATTCAAATATATATTTAAAAATATCAATATCCTTAATAAATGCAGGGTAATTTACGGAAATTATTTACGATTAATTAGATGCTGGTAATAACTGCAATATTTTTAACTAACAGCAATTATGTATCTTAAATTATGAATATTAGCATACTAACTGACAGAAAGTTCAAAAAACTGAAAGAAAAAAGTATCTAAATGATTTTTTTACAACAGAAAAATGCGCTCTAAAATAAAACAACAATAAAAATTTAAAAAGTCCATCAGACCAAGATGGAGTTATCTAAACGGGACGAAAACAGATAACTGGCATTTATATGTATAAAAAAAGAATCCCGACGGTGCCATGGGTGTTTATGGTTCCGAATCCACTTTAAACAGTAGATCCCGGTCCTAATAGGATCGTAGAGCGTTGAGGGTGCATTGTTACTCCGCGTCCGTGGCTTATCTTCAGGTTACACGCGCCCCCTGGGTAGTGCAAAGTGAGTAACGTCAGTGCAGCCCTTATGGTATTAAAGATCGTGGTCTATACTTGCCAGCTGCATTAGAAAAAAAAATGTATAAAAAAAGAAACGAGAGAAATTGAATGCTTTATTTAAGATATGCAACTAAATATAGCAAACCAACCAATAACGCCTTGGCCTACATCTGGCTCTTTTGCAAGCTATTATCCAGCTTGGCACTGATTCGTAGAATCATCGGAAGTTTTCTTATCAAACTAAGAGAACTTCTGAAATTTTTTAATTAGATCGTGGAGCTCCAGCTAGGGGCCTGAAGGCCGAGTGGCTACACTCGGTAATACAGGTATCGGGTTCAAATCCCGGCGGTGCCATAGTTGTTTGTAGTGGTTCGGAATCTATTTTAAGCCGTAGGTTCCGGTCTTATATGACCGTAGAGCTCACAGAGCCCAATCAGATTTCTTCTCACCCACATCATTCCCAAACTGTAAAGGGGCAACTCAGCTCTAGGAACAGTGATGTGGTGTGGTGTAGTAGTGGTAGGAGGAGCTAATCAGCTGATCGGATCTCAAACATATTTGTTTAGCGTGAGTTCTAGCGATTGAGATGACAAGGGAAGTATTTAAAAGGCACGAAGAGAGGAATCAGCAGAATTAATTACCAGGCCTAGCTGGGTATTATCCTTTTAAAATGGAAGGAATCCTTTTGAAGTCCGGAGAACTGTAAAAGGAAGAACAGCACAAGGGGCATAGAATATCATTGACATACCATCTTGCCTTAAGGGTGTCACAGATCACAACCAAAAGAGTCCGACTACCAAATAAAACGGCACTTCATTATTCTTGGTTGTTACATAGCGTGGTGGGAAACATTAAGGTTAATAAGCAACTGCTGTCCTAGGTGATTCTAGAGCCTGGGACAGCAGATTATCAATTTAATTCTAGAGCTGTTGTCTTTTTTAATACTCGGAGCTTAATTAAAAGTACTCACCGCAGAAAACCATTCCAATCAATAGGATTTCAGATCGTAAGAGTTCGCCATCACTGCAGTAGCCAGTTTCCACATGTAAGGGATAGCCAACGCATTAGGCGCCGTGTCCAATTTTCTGGCTCAAATATTCCTGCTAAACTTGTTGATTTGTTGTTGTGGCGCTTCAAGCCAAATGTTAAGCGATTCTTTGATTTTGTCATCTTGCTTTCCTTAACCCAATTGCTTGTCCTATGTCAAATGGGAGCTTATGGTAGTACTGTATGCAAGGTATTACAAAGTATTTGTATAGTCTAAGGATGAAGACGATTGAACAAATGGATGTTCTGCCCTAGAACTTGAATTTCTCCTCTTTTGCACAATTTCAGATACTCAGTTTCGATGATGTGGAGCTTCATTAAACCCCAAAATTTAATTATTTTTGCATTTTGTATTGAAAGGCATTTGCAAGCAAAATTTCGTTAAAATCAAATAAATCCGTTGTTACGTCATTCTTTTTTAGGCTGTGATGATCAATTATAAGACCATGAAATGCTAATTTTTCAACAAAACTTTTTTTGTCTAATGCAGCTGGCAATATAGACCGTGATCTTCTATTCCATAAGGGCTGCACCGACGTTACTCACTTTGCACTACCCAGGGGGCGCGTGTAAGTTGAAGACAAGCCACGGACGCGGAGTAACAATGCCCACGCAACGCTCTACGAGAGTATTAGAACCGGCACCTACGGTTTAAAGTGGATTCCGAACCACTACAAACACCCATGGCAATGCCGAGATTTGAACCCGATACCTGTGGCACCGAGCGCCAGAGCGCTAGGCACTCGGCCATCATTTTCAACAAAACTTTTAGATATTTTTTTGATTTTATTTTTCTGTTTTAAGCAATTTGGTTTTTGATCCTGAATATAATTTTAAACTTTATTCGCTCTTAATTAATAATGTAAGTCCGACACTATTATCAATTCAATATATTAATTAAATATGAAATGTTTAAAAATAAAATCATTTTACCGTCATTTTTTCTCTAAGGCTTCTCTTGATACCTTTTGGAAGTTCCATTTTTTGGTAAAGATCCAATTTCTCACATCCAGGAAAGGTTTCTGGTTCAATACTTCCACAAAGGTCGCATATTAACATAATCTGCTGTTGTTCAGTATCTCCCTAAAATTCAAATATATTTAAAAATAATAATATCAGTAATAAAAAAAAATTTATCTACTTAAAAATACATTGTGCTAATTTAAAATTACATTATTGAGGAGAAGGAGTTTAAGAAATATCGATTATCTGTTTACCATGTTACCAACGGCCGTACCATGCTGAATATACCGGTTCTCGTTAGATCACCGAAGTTAAGCATCATTGGGCGCGGTCAGTACTTGGGTGGGTGACCACCTGGGAACACTGCGTACCGTTGGCAAATTTGGGACCTGAATGGCCGAGTGTCTAGCGCTCTGGCGCTCGGTACCACAGGTTTCGGGTTCGAATCCCGGCGGTGCCATGGATGTTTGTAGTGGTTCGGAATCCACTTTAAGCCGTAGGTCCCGGTATTCTATAACTGTAAGAGCGTCACGGAGCAAAAGTCAGGCTTCTACCTACGGGTGCTCCATCACAACAGAAGCTGCTTCCTTCCCCTTCAATCATGAGTCCATATGGGCTTGTGGGCTTGGCCAGCCAAGTGGGATAAGAAACAACAGCAACAACAACAACAACATAATTCTGTAAACACTATAATATTCATAATCCTATAATCTAATTAAAGTACTTTTCCTTGCCTTTACAGAAGTTTTCTTGGTCCTTTTTATTTTGTTAATTACTGTTTAATACAAAATTTATAGAATAAGAAATATGATAACAAGTTCAGAAAGTAATTACCTGCATTACAGGATTTCTAAGAAATATCTCAGCCATTGTACAACCAGCTGCCCAGATATCTATTGGAGGTCCATAATTCCGTTCACCCAAGAGAAGTTCTGGTGATCTGTACCATAATGTTACCACTCCGTTTGTATAATTTTTTGGTTTATTGCTACTGAATGCTCTTGCTAATCCAAAATCAGCTAATTTTATGATTCCATTTCCTGTTACCAAGATATTCGTTGGTTTCACATCTCTGCAAAATATACAAATCTCAAAATGAAATCAAGGCATACTAAAAAAATATTAATTCAGATCTGTAGCTATTTGATTTCTTAATTACACTTCATGCTAGTCTTTAAGTCTTAAGTTTAATTAGTTTTATGCATGACATATAGTTTACTGATCGATGAAGAAAATAATTAAGCTTATAACAAAAAATTGTCAATTTTTGTTGTAAATATTTTATAAGTAAAATCAGATATCTGAATTTCCTTTGTAATAATGTTAAAATATTCATTAAGATTTAATAATCATAGGCAGTTCTGAATCTCTTTGGTAGGATATTCTACTAAACAAAAATTTTAAATTTCTTGAATAAAATTCTAAAATGATGGACAGCTTCAAAATTTTTAAAGAACTAATTCACAAAATTTTCTTATAGTTTGAATAAATTATTTTAACCATAACAGTTAATTTACAGGTCAGATCAAATAATTAATTTTTAAAGTGTTAAAATTTTAAAATATTAAATTATCATGAAAAGATTTATGTACATAATTGCAACTCATTTATGAAAAATGCTATTAGAAATCTGACAATATTGCTTAAAACAGAATATTACAAGAATATGATATGCTTACCACAAAAACTAAGCTAATTTTATTTAATTTTTTCTGCTTAGAATTTTAAGTAATTACATATTAAAAGTCATTAAATTATTAAACCAATACTAAAAAATTGTTTTTTTTTAAATTAAATGAATAGCCAAACTTTATCCATACATTTACTAGTATAACTTACCTGTGCAATACTTTACTACTATGAATAAAATATAAGCTATTCAGCAATTGTTTCATAATCGTCTTTATATCCTCCAAAGTAAAGTTTATCTTGGGATTATATATAAGTCTTCCCAAGTCATATTCACAGTAGTCAAGTACCAAATAAAATGTTGTTTTAGGAAATCTCAAACATGCAACTGCAAGAAACAAAAACAAATATAGTATTTTGAAAAAATAAAATAAAAGGAGGACATAGGGATAAGCACACACAATTTCACTTGAATAAACTCTATACAGTAATAAAAATCATAGCATTTATTACAAAAGATTTATTCTTTATTAAATCTATTTTTAATTCTAAAATTCCTATGTTTTACCAGGACGTAACTCTAACATTTCAGTAAATTTACACAAAAGATTTACCGTTCTGGACAAAATTATTTGCTTTAAAGTTTTTATTTTCTGGAAATATAAGATAAAAGATTTTGATTTAGCTTTGATTTGTTATTCAATCTTCTCTGTTGAATTTACCATTTATATACATATGTAATTATTAATTAAATAGGCGTTTCCTTAATACTTGACTTCAACATTACAAAAGGAAAATTCATTGTTATATACAGCATTCATAGGGGTCAACTCCCTAGCCTCAAAAATCTGCATAGTAATAAACTATACCATCGGCAATTAATATTTAAATTTAAAAAGGATAAACAGTAGGGTAAATGCCGTTGGTAAAAATTAAATCTATATTAGTTGAAATATATATATTAGTTGAAATATATATATATATATATGTATATATATATATATGTATATATATATATATACATATATATATATATATGTATATATATATATATACATATTTGCTTATACAAATTTGAAGACTAATATAAAATCTTGAAAAAATAACAATTATTTATGTTTAAAATCCTTAATTACATTTTACGATTGGTATATTTAAAAGGTTTTCCACTAAATTTCCTAAGTCTGAAAAATTTATTTTTTAATCAGAAAATTTAAAAAAAATTGGAAACATTCCACGGTCAATCGGAACCATTGAAATGAAGGTACGTTCCACTGAAGAATTTCTGCTTCTCAAAATAATGAAAAAGGTTAATAATACGGGAATTTCTAAAAAAATAGGATTCAGAACATTTTTTGAAACATTTTTGCAATAGTTACTAATATTTCAGTTTCAAAATTTGTGCAATATTATTTTATTTTAAGATAACCATTTTTAATGAAGTAACATCGACGAAGTGTGGAACTTAATAACTTTAATACTGTATTATATTTGTTAATAATTCTTCTTATAATCTGTGGATTACATGCTAAAGAACCTTATATTTTCTTGGTAGGAATTACAGGTCTGTAAGCACTATTTGTGGAATTTGTTCGTTCTTGGAAGTTTCGCTAAAACAAAGTAGAATCTAACTTATTTCAAATATTAACAAAGAAACAAATATTTTTTTAAAAGATGAGAAAATACAGAATTTAATAACTAAAATACTGTATTGTATCTGTTAAATAATCCTTCTTATAATCTGGGATTACATGCTAAAGAACCTTAATTGGTACGAATTAGGTCCTAAGCACTATTTGTGGAATTTGATCTTTCTTGGAAGTTTTGCTAAAACAAAGTAGAATCTAACTTATTTCAAATATTAACAAAGAAACAAATATTTTTTAAAAAGATGAGAAAAAACAGAATTTAATAACTAAAATACTGTATTATATCTGTTAAATAATCCTTCTTATAATCTGGGATTACATGCTAAAGAACCTTAATTGGTACGAATTAGGTCCTAAGCACTATTTGTGGAATTTGATCTTTCTTGGAAGTTTTGCTAAAACAAAATAGAATCTAACTGATTCCAAATATTGACAAAAAAAAAAATATTTTTTAAAAAGATGAGAAAAACAGAATTTTTTAAACCGGTCTTGTTATGATATACAATACAGGAAAATAGTTGTAATTTGATAACAACAGAAGTCTTTAAAAAACATACCTTTCGAAAAACAAATTTCAATCAAGTTCACAACATTTTCTTGCTTCAAGTGTTGAAGAATTTTAACTTCTCTCAAAGCAGTGATGGGAAACTAAAAAATATATAAATTATATTAATAATTATAAATTATAACATTAAAAGATTTCTGTAACAAGTTTATTAAATCTAATTACGAGTTTCTCAGAAATTACTTTTTGGAAAGAAAAATATTGTACTTTTGGTTCAATTAAAACTTTAAAAAACATAATTATAAACACGAAGAATAAAATAAATTCTACTATTTACCCCTTCTGCTTCGTTTTCCGTCAAAATTTTTTTCAAGGCAACAACTTGTCTTGTAGATTGATTAACTGCTTTGAATACTTCACTATATTAAAAAAGAAGAAGGTAAAAGTAATAAATAATGAAAGAAAACCTCAAAGTTTATTTTACATGCAATTTTAAAAACATAAAATTAAACATTATTATAAAATATGGACAAATGTATAGCTGTTTAATTAACTCATAACATTTTAAAGAAAATTCATTCATTATAAAAACTCAGTTCTTGTTGTTGTTCTAATGCAGCTGGAAATACAAGAAACAGTTAATTTTTATGTCATAAGCAAGGGCTGCACCGCTGTTATTCATTTAGCACTACTCAGAGGGCACATGTAGCTTGAAGACATACTACGGAAGCGAGTAACACTACTCCCGCAGCGGTCTACGATAATATTAGACTGGGACCTACGGTTTAAAGTGGATTCTGAACCACTACAAACATCCATGGCATCGCCGATACTTGAATCCGAAACCTGTGGTACTGAGCGCCAGAGCGTTAGCCACTCGGCCATCACCTTGCCACACATCGGCCTTGCAAAAATCAATAATTTTTTGATAAATTTATGAAAATTTTTGCTTTAAATAGACATTTTATCCACTTAATAGACCACTTACTATTGTGTCATATGTATATACATATTTATATTAATTGCAATTATTTAATAAAAAGTGACTAAAATAAAAATTTTCTTTGTTGACTGACCTAAGTAGGAATTAACTTAATTTTTTTTTTTTTACATAACTTGTTTTTAATAGCATACATATCCAATTTTTATTTATAATAATGTTCATCACTACTAAAAGTGAAAATTGTTTGACACATTTTAAAAATTATGCAGCCTGGGAAAAAAGTATAACCTCTCAAAAATACATGATATAAGATTAGAAATATATTTTTATGAAATGTAAGGAAATGTCATGTTATAAGGAAATCGCAACAAAAATAGATTTAAATTTCGTTGCATTATGTAATATTTTATGAGATTTTAGAGAAACTACCATGCAGTTGAATTTGAAAAAAAGTATAGAACCGATATGATTTAATCTTTAGTAAGTGATGTGGGAAACTCTTTTTTTCAATTACTTGTATTAATCTTCTGTTCATAGAACCAGACAGAGCTTATAAGACGTGTGGGTCAATGTTGTTCCAGTAATTTTTAATTGCGATTTTTGTATAAGATTTGCTACTATGCCCTATTGTTGCCCGTTCTTGTAAACAACTCGAGTCTGAATGCTCCAAAATTTTTCCTTTGGATTCAGGTCACGACTCCGAGATGACCATCGAAGAGGTTTTTCTTCGTTTGCCTTCATCCAGGATTTTGAAAAGCACGAAATATATATAGATGCATTGTCTTATTGAAATGACCAATCTCCTGATGTCATAAGAGGAGACATATACACACATAAATTCCTATTTTACTGAAATATGTACATACAAACATCTTTTTATGCTAATTTTATTACGTTAATTTGATGTTACGTGAATTGGGATTAAAAAAAAAATTTTTTTTTAACTCAAATTTTATTTATTTTTAAACAACCAACACAAAGTACGTAATTGATGCACAAATTTTGTTTTTATCCATTACTTTTACTTTAACATTATTTATTTTATCCAAAGTAATTAATTGTATCAAATAACGATTATGGCATTCCTTTATTTTTTATTCTTCGAATAGCCCATGACTTACCTTTGATAATAAAACCCATATTTTCATCATCAAATTTTGATATATAACTTCTTTGCGATCAGGAATCAGAAATTATAAGAAAATAACATACTAAGTTTTAATTCTTAATTCAAACTGTTAATGTTTTCAAATAAACTTCATTCAAAAATGAATGAGTGGTAAAAACAGTACTTTCTGAAAATTCATCATTTTTATTGTTTTGTTTCTATTTATATTTTGAAAAGCACATTAACGAAGAATTATGCTCGAATTCTCGTAAATCTGCAGAATGTCGAAGAATTGAATCTCGATTGCGTAAGAGTAATGTAATTCATTCCCTGAACAGGGGGAATAAATGACATTATTCTTACACAATCGAGAAATATGTTTTTTAAACATAGAGACATTTAAAACGAGCTCCTTTTTTCATCATATTTTTCTTTTGTCTATCGATAAATTTATCGCATTATTTCAAGCCACCAAAAAATGGCAATTTTTTTTTTAAACATTAGTAAAAACCAATTCTGAAACAGACGGAATACTTTCCCTGTCTGATTTATTGTTGGTTAAGCCGCTGTTGTTTGGTCTGCAGAGAAATGAAAGGTAGACTCGGCTGGCGACGAAAATCAGAAGTGTTGAAAAAATTGTTTCTCATAATGGCTGCACGTTCTTTTGAATTCAAGAAGCAAAGATAAAAACTTCAGTAATTTTTAGATATTATTATGTGCTTTTTCATTCTCCATTTTATTAAATTCTATAAGAATATATTGGGAAATGGCCTTTAAAATTGTTGGACATAGAACAGAGGGAATCATTTTCCGTTTTTAAATTTAGACTTTCTAAAGTTCTAAATTCAGTTGAAATTTTGTCATAAGACTTTTTAAAAGCACAAATATCATTTGAATTTCTTAATGGATTTATATTTAAAATATTGTTCATATGTGTATGTATCAATAATTCATTTCTGGCAAAACTTTCCTTTAACGAATTAACTGCAAAATCATATGTAGAGGCAGATATAGAAAACCTTCTACAGTACTCAAAGCAATGCCACCTAATTGCGCTTTGAGGTAATTAAATCCACTTTATCTAAAATCATCTATTTATCTTTATCTATTAAATTAATCCACCTTATCTAATAAGTCATTATTATGAATGGCAGACGCAAAACTATTCTAAAATGTTAACCATTGATTTATATCACCATAAAATTGTGAAATACTTAATTTCGGCAATTTTATTCGTACACTATCCCTTTGCTTCGACTCATTTAACTATATACTTTGCTCTGAATGTGTTCAGAAATTTTTTTCCCACAATTTCCTTTTTAGCAAGCGAATTTTTTTATTATTATTTTTTTTTAAATCTCGAAAGAGCAACTTTTTCATCATATTCATCTGTATTTTTAATTTCAGTTTCAGTATCTTCTTCCTCATAAAGAAGTTCTAATTTATTATCTATTTCTTTCAGAAACTCATATTTAACAGTTAAATATTTCAATTAATTCTTCTAATTTATCTATTTTCGTTATTCGACATTTCAAAATTAAAAGTATTTTGTCAAAATATTAACTAACCACCATCCCATCAGAGATGCCAAATTTTATCTCACCAAACAATTCACTAAACTAGAAAATTTCGTATTCATTTTTCTTACCTTTCTAATCCAACGAACCGTCCAAATGGTCGGAATATAGTCGGTAAATTCACATATTCCAATATTTTTCAATATTTTATTCGAACACATGACAAATGACGATAATTGGGGGAAAAGTTCGTAGACGAAGTACGATTACAGTTTCTAAGAAGTTTTAGATATGTGACATTTTCGACACATGCCTTGAAATTATATTCCACTGTAAATATTTACCACCGCTATATTTTATCTCTCAACAAATATAAAGATTGTATAAAAAACTTGTAGTAAAAGCCTGTAGTATATATAAAGATATACATACCGGCAATAATCCAGGATTTTAACTTGAGAGGAAGGAGAGGGCTCAACAAAATAAAGTGTAACAGTTTATCATATTAAATCTCTTTAGATCACATTAAACTATAAGCAACAGGAAACGTATCTGATGTCCAGATTTCATATATTAATTATTTAGTAAGAATTTTTATGTTTCATTAACTTGGTTTAAATACATAAAAAAGAAAACATTAAAAGTAAGAAGTATTGCGAAAGATAAATGAATAAATAAACAAATTAAAATTTAACTTCTAAAAAATGTTACATAAATTAATTATAAATTAAAATTCAATCTTCTTTTGTGTTTCACTAGCTCATCGATTGCATCGTTTATGTGAACTTCAATATTTCGAAGAGTGTTTGATAAAACTTAACCAGAAAAAAACCTCAAGGAACAAATTAAGGCGTCATAACAAAACTGACTCTGATAAGAAAAACATTAATTCATTAAAAACTAATTTTGTAACAAAAAACAATAATGCCTGAATGGGAAGTGACCATAAGTTTGAACATGTGCACACATTTTACTTATAAGCTTAGGGAGGTAGGGGGCTGAGCACAGCCAATCACCCTTGGACGTGCGCCTGTATATATACAAGTAATATATAAAAAAAAAAATTTTAAAGTCAATTCCTACTTGGGGCAACAAAGAAAAATTTTATTTTAGTTACTTTTTATTAAATAATTACAATTAATATAAATATGTATATACATATGACAGAATCCCAATATTAAGTGGCAAAATAGAAAGCGAATTTCCTTGCAATTTTCCTTTCTATATATGGTGTTGGGCTATTATTTTTGTTTGCTACTATTTATTTGCTTTCTTTTTTTTTTTTTTTTTTTTTTTTTTTTTTCCGTTTCTAATTTATGAAGCTATTGGTGATCTATAATTTCTCATTCTATCCATCGCTTGTAATGCTTCATTATTGGAAGGAACCTTTCCAGTGAGTTTCGAGCAGTCCAGTTCTTCAATTAATTAAAATAATTAATGAATTAATATTTGAAAAAACTGTATTAACTTCAAATGTCATCCACTACAAGTTTAAAAAAATGTATTTGAACTTGAGTGGATGAATAAAAAGTATTTTATTAACGATTGAAAATTTGAATAAAATATATAAAAATATATAGGGAGAGTGTGAACTAATAATAGGAATTGAATGAATAAATGGTTTCTTGCATTCTAAAATTGAGCTCTTGCTTTTTTTATTTAACCTACACTTGCCTAAATTTCTATGTAATACGTTCAGTAAATATTTTTTATTTATCCTACGTATGTCTTATTTTGTCACATGTATCTTTTGACTACCACCATCTTTCATAAATAACATGTTACCAAACAGAAATTTTAATAAGGCATTATCATTATAAAAATTGTTAAAAATAAAATTGATTATAAAATTTTTTAAAATCTCTATTTTTTAATTTATAAATTATACAATAAAACAAACAAAATCCCTTTACAAGAATCGACTCCAATTATTTAATTAATAGAATTATTTATTTTAAGGAGAAAAAGAAAACTTCATAGTTACAATGAAATATTTCTTAAAGATCAATTACTTCAGCTTTCGTGTAATAAACAAAAGGTAATGAATATCAATCAGATAATATATGCTTCAATTAACAAAAAGTTAAATTTCTGATTAAATCTAATAAAGTTGAAATATTAACAACTAAATCATTTTTATTTGTATATAAAATTGATTATTTTGTTAATATTATTTAATTTGTTAAATACGTTTATTTTAAAAATTAAAATTAATTAATTAATTTGTTAATAATAATTAATTTTTTAAATTTATTTTAAATTTTTAAAATTTATTTTTAATTTGTATCATTGAATTTGATATTTTACTCAAACCTAATTCATATTGATATATTTCATATCTTTAAGATCAATTACTTCAATAATTAAATCTCGTAAATAATTTGTAATGAAAAAAAATTACCCATATGATCCTTGGCCTATCTTAGATAATATTCTATATTTTGAGACATCTGTACATTCCAAATTTTCAGGATGCCACCCCTCCTCTAGTTCTCTCTCCAGACGAGAAATGTCCCTGTACATAATAGAAAAAAAGATTAATTATTCTAGTAAAAAGAACTAAAAGATGGTTTCATAGAAAATTTATCGCAAAAAGTATTCCATATAATTGTTATTAAACACTGCTGGTTTTTTTCTTCAGAAAAACATAAAGAAATTAAGTACTTACATTTACATTACGTGCATTGACATTTACTATTGTGCCCAAAAAGTAAAACCAATTTTCAATTTAAATATCCTGGGCAAATGGAATTTCAATTTTTTTTTCTTTTTTAAGTTGTTGGCACTGTCCTTGACATCTGTGTGAAATTTCACGTCAAAATATGCATTAGTGTTTGAGATACGCTTGGCTACATGTGATTCCGGCGATATTTGAAATGTCTGAATTAATTGAGCAAAGAACTTGCATTACATTTTGTTTGTGGAATGAATATTCGTGTGCGGAAACGTATAGAATGTTACAGAAGGCATTCGGTGAGCATTCCTATATCGGAAAGAAATGTTTAGAAGTGGTATAAACAGTTCAGAAGGCAGAGAAAGCGTTGAAGACGAAGAACGCTCTGGCCGACCATCAACCTCAACCGACGAAGCTCACGTCCAAAAAATTAAAGATTTGGTGCTTACAAACCGTCGATTTACAATTAGAGACCTTGCTGAAGATGTTGTGATTTCAAAAGGATCGGTCAATTCCATTTTGGGCCTCTCAAACGCGTCAAATCTCGATTGGTACCGAAAACACTAAATGCTCCAGCTCACACTGCATTGATTCTTCGTGACTCTTTCGCCAAAAATAAAACCCATATCGTTCCACAGCCACTGTATTCACACCGTACGATTTCTGGCTATTCCCTAAACTCAAAAGATCACTCCAGGGACACCGTTTTGAGTCGATTGAAGAGATTCAACGTAAATTGCCGCGCGCTTTGAAGGCCATTCCTGGCGATGACTTTTTAGCATGCATTGAGAATTGGAAAAAAAGTTGGTATGAGTGCATTGTGTGCGGAGGGGATTACTTTGAAGGCGATGAAATAAATTTGGAAGAATAAATAAAGAGTTTTTGAAAAAAAAAATAATAATTTGTCTTACTTTTTGGGCACAGTAGTAATTGTTATTAAACACTGTAGGTTTTTTTCTTCAGAAAAACATAAAGAAATTAAGTACTTAACATGTCTGCATTGAAATTGATTCTAGAATCTTTTCCAAAAAGTATCATAATTAGATAATTTTATAAAAATCATGACTTAACGAATGAGATTTCAAAAAAGCAGTATTTGAATAGATCATATGCTATGTGCAACCTTATTATTTTACACATTCGGATTTTTAAAGTAGTTATATTGATATTAAAAGTTGATATTTACAAAAATGCATGTTCCGATATTAAATGTAACCTGTGTTCATAATTATATATTTCAATAAGTAATTCTTAAAATTTTTACTAATTTTATATTTCATGTAAAATATGGAAATGTCTTGAAAATATTATTAGGGGGGGGGATTCTAAAATATATAGCCTAAATCTACATGAATGAATTCTAGAAAAAAAATGAAATATAATTAAAATTTTAAGTTATTTTAAAAAATAGATAAAAGTATTTTAAATATTGAAATTTTCACTCTTACCTACAGTTTAATTCTCAAGAATATTTTTTTTTAAGTCGTGGAATTTTCACGGTAATAAACGTGTATTATTTAAGGAGTTTATTTAGGAAAATAATGAATCAATTTCTGTAACTAATTTTACAGCAGAAAATATTCCTAACAGAAAATTTTATAATTTTATAAAAGTATCAAGTTATTTCTTTTTAGGTTTACAAAAATATTTAAAAAGGACAATATATTTAATGATGTAAAATTACATATTATGATCAAATCTAGTTAAATTTATTTTCAATGATCATTGAAAGGGCTTCATATTTTCTTAGCGTAAAAACTATCTAGTTCGTTTTAAAAGAATTATAAAGCATATTTATCAAGGCACAATAATATACAAAAAAAAAAAAAAAAAAACTAAACGCACATTGTAAAGAAATATAAAACACTAAAAATGAATTACAAAAAATATATAAATATAAATTAAATAAAAAGAATGAAATCATTAAAAAATATTTATTTTACGTGTGCGATATTTGTTTCTCCACTCTTTCACTTAGCTTTTGCAAAACAATGAGCTCGCGTCAATGAGTTCAGAGGATATAATTTAATTATTCTGCGAACTCATAACTGTAGTAAACTCATAAATAAAACAATAAATATCTGTCATACATCCGTAAAATATTATTTTAAAATCATAATTTCAACAGTTAATTTTTAAAAATATGGCTGTACGAATAATGTAATTTTTAATATATTGGCTTTCATTACTTTGACCATTATAAAATAAATATATTTTGTAAAAGTACAATAAATCTCACGGGCCGGAAAAATATTCAAGGCAGCCACTCCTGATTTAGTTACTTCGATTTTAAGAATGTGAATATTTTACAAATACATAAATACGTTTTTATTTACATAAGAAATATAAAATGCAATTTTTAAATTTAAAATATTATTATTAATTTATTTTAGACAAGTTTTCATTTCTTACATATGTTCTTGCGTAGCTATACAATCTATCTGTGCATAAATGTGCTAGATTGGAGAACTAAAAATTGTATAACTTTACGATCATGAACAGCCGTTCGAAAGAGATTCTCGAAAATAATGAAATAATTAAATAAATAAATAAATAATGGATAATATATATATATATATATAATTAACATTTCGAAAACGTAGAAGAGTTTGGTAAATTTAAACGACTGACCATTCTCCATCGGATCGTCATTACTTTTTTTGTATGCTTTGCAATTTTTATATTTGCAAGATAAATGAATAGCATGCATTATTATAGACATTTGTAATTTCTTTTTTCCTCTAAAGTATTAAACCACTTAAAATTAAGATTTTAAAAATATCTTAATTTAAGACTTTAAAAAAAGAATAATTAATAAATAAATAAGGGCGTATTTCTTTTTAAACGAACCGATTTTTTTTTTTAGCCAAATACAAATATTGCCAAACCATCCCCAATCCTAAAGTCAAAGCATCGTTAATTCCAATCGAAATGATAAAACCAATGTTTTAATACATTAAAATTTATACAATAAGTTAAATGAAATGAAAAAGAAGTAAGTGAAAGACACTAGCAAAAATAATAGACGCAGAAATACAAAATAGAAATCAAATTGCAATATCATATATATAATGTCACAGAAATTTGTAATTATATAACGAGAGAAAAACGTAAAGAAATTAGTAATCATTTCAAATATTGAATTGCAAATTTCTTTAAGGATTGCTAAAAATAATTCTTATTTGTGAATAAGTGGCACATATTGGATAAAGTACAAATTTAAATACTGATGAACAATGGCCCTCTGATGTTAATTACACTACTTCTTATCTGTGCTTAGTTAAAGGTTTTATGAATTGTATTGATTGTATTACGAAATGCTCGTGCCTATTATCTTTCAATTCGTAGCTCTTAAATGATTTCCCCAATCCGAAAATAAATCCCTTTCATCTGCGATGTTTTCTTCAGCTGTGGTCATTAATGTTTGTATGTTACATTGCGAAACTGAGACGAAAATAGACGACCAACATTATTATAGCAAATCTTCTTGTGAAAAACTTAATCTATTTAAGCTATTTTTTATTTCATTTCTGTAATAATGCATTTTAAATGTATTACAATATTTGTTACTAATTGGTGGTACCATAGCTTTTTCGTTTAGCAATAAATCTTAATAATCATTCGTGATGATTTGGCAATAAATATATCCAGCAAAGGAAAAGTCGCAAAATAAATTTCAAAAAAAAAAATATAAAATAAATAAATAAAAATTTAAACAAAAAAAGTTTTTTTTTTTTAAAATTCAACCACCTTTTAATTTTAGAATTTAATACACATTCTATCAGCAAAATATTAACAATGTAGTGCAGTAACCACACCCCTCCTTATATTGCACGGAAGACGAAGAATATATTTCATATAAACAACGGGTCTTTTTATTATTATTATTATTTATTTATTTACTTTTTAACGTTTTAATGTTATTGAATTTTTTTAACAATTGCAATTCAGAATTATAAAATAAGATTTGAAAGTTATAACAATTGCACCATTGAAAAATATTACAAATCGAAAATTACTCTTACCTGCAGTATAAATGCCCACTAGTTCGTTTATTCTACTACCTATTCTTACCAACACAAAAATAAAAATATTTGTCTATTTTGTGTAATTGTTCCTTTAAAGGCACAAAATATTCAAATGTGCAATATAAGGAGGAACGATTTAATGCGGTTCTATTATATACATATACATATATAAATAATGTTCATGGGCTAAAATGAGTCTGCATCCAACAATATTAAAAAAATGTCATTTTATCCGCATTTATATTTTTATAAGATACACATTGACAATTGAATTTCTTACCTCTATTAATTACTTACGTTTCTCGAAAATCATTACTAGCTCCTTGGGTTGGACCATAAACTTTTTCATGATCTATAGGTACACCATGCCATCCCCGTTCCATACTAAATTCATTAATTCTCTATCAATAATGAAGTTAAAAATTATTTCTGCAGGTATTCAAGAAAAATGTTACGAATCTAACTGATTAATTAACTTTAGTTGGAGTTATGATATCCTGAGTTTAAGAAGTAGTCCACACAGGTACGATTCCGATTGAAATATAGTTCGCTTCAATTAACTCTTAATGCAATTTATAAAAAATAAAATTTATGCAGAAATATTCGAATATAGATCTTAATAATAACCAAAAGATATATTTGCGTCATTCAGATGAAACAATTATCTTCATTACGAATAATTTTAATATTAATTTAAAGTTATAAACGAACTCAACATCGTTAAACCAATCATAAACTTCTTTTGGCTAATGAGACAGCTTGGCTGAGTTTTGAACATTTTTCAGACGAAAGCAACCATAAATTAAATTGTTGGTGATAGGTGTTCCAACATTCGATGCTCGCATTGTGATTGGCTAAATGACACGCATGCGCGAATAAGTATTTTTTTTTCTGTGTTCGTAGAATTTTTAACGCAATTTTCATGATAATCGGTGTAACCCGTTGAATAATATTTTTTTTTTTTTTTTTTTTTTTTTTTTTTTTAATAAAAGTTATAATTATTTTGCTCTTGTTTCTAACAAGGAAAAAATTTTCAATATAATTTTTAATAACTAAGATTCCATTCTTAAAGTAAAAATTTTTGTAAATTTAGAATTAATTTTTTTATATTTTAAAACAGGAATATGTTGCATTTATCAAAAATAATAAAAACAATTAATTACACTATTAACATAAGCTAAATATGAAAACAGTCATTTTGAACTAAAATTGAAAATTTTGCGATTGAAACAAGAATGTTATTTCAGCCAAATATAATGCGAATAAGCGTTAAATTGACAGCATCTATAAGTTTGTCTCACAAATTATGTTTATTTATAAGAGGTCTTCATTTTACAATTTCTGTGTTAACACATAAGGTAAGGTTAAACAAACAACGTAATACAATTAACCCTACTAATTAATATATATAGATAGATAGATATGTAAATATAAAGATATTAATTTAAATTAAATATACAATCATACAATAATATAAAATTATATAAAATCATATAAATATATATATTAAATATATATCAATAAAAAAAATATGATACAAAAATTGAACTTTAAAATAAAATTCATTATACTTACGTTACATATTGTAGATAATTACAAATAAAAAAATGAATAATGGCTTCGAAATTCTCTTTGCACTATTTGAGGCTTGGAAGCAGAAACAGAACAACATCAGCCATTACTTCAATTAATTTACTTAATGCGGTTTTAAGCGTTATACCTTGTAGCAACAACTAATTTATTTTTTGTGCAAAATATACTTTTCTTAGTAACTTGAAAATTTTCACAGAAATAAAACATGTTGTATCTTAGATCAACACTTGTTGTACCATAGATCATTTGATATTTTGCTTCTTGGATGTATTTTTTTCGAAATTGTTGTATCTTTAACTCATTAGGGGATTTAAACAAGAAATTTGAAAAACAAATTTTTAAAATAAAACAGAACAACATCAGCCATTACTTCAATTAATTTGCTTAATGCGGTTTTAAACGTTATACCTTATATCAACAACTAAGGCCCCTGAATGGCCGAGTGGCTAGCGCTCGGTACCACAGGTTTCAGGTTCGAGTCCCGGCGGTGCCATGGATGTTTGTAGTGTTCCGGAATCCACTCTAAACCGTAGGGCCCGGTTCTAATAGGATCGTAGAGCGTTGCGGGGGCATTGTTACGCGGCGTCCGTGGCTTATCTTCAAGTTACACGCTTCCTCTGGGTAATGCAAAGTGAGTAACGTCTGTGCAGCGCTTGCCTTAAGGCTACCAAGATCAAGCTGTCTAAGTGTTTTCCAGCTGCATTACAACAAAAAAAAATATCAACAACTAATTTATTTTTGTAATAAATTAATTTAAACAACTAATATCAACAACTAATTTATTTTTCGAAGTATTTTTCTCAGATACTTCGAAAATTTTACAGAAATAAAACGTGCTGTATGTTAGATCAATACATCTTGTACCATAGATCATTTATATTTTGCTCCTTAGATGAATTTTTTTTTGAAATTGTTGTATCTTTAACTTAGTAAAGGATTTAAACGAGAAATTTGAAAAACAAATTTTTAAAATAAAACGGAACAACATCAGTCATTACTTCAATTAATTTACTTAATGCGGTTTTAAGCGTTATACCTTATATCAACAACTAATTTTTTTTTTTTTTTTTTTTTTTTTTTTTTTGTGCAAATTATACTTTTCTGAGATACTTCGAAAATTTTACAGAAATTAAACATGCTGTATCTTAGATCAACACATGTTGTGCCATAGATCATTTGATATTTTGTTTCTTGGGTGAATTTTTTTCGAAATTGTTGTATCTTTAACTTATTAGAGGATTTAAACAAGAAATTTAAAAAACAATTTTTAAAATAAAACAGAACAACATCAGTCATTACTTCAATTTATTTACTTAATGCGGTTTTAAGCGTTATATCTTATAGCAACAATTAATTTATTTAGTGCAAAATATACTTTTCTCAGTTACTTGGAAAATTTTTACGGAAATAAAATATGCTGTATCTTAGATCAACACATGTTGTACCATAAATCATTTGATATTTTGCTCCTTAGATGAATTTTTTTCGAAATTGTTAGATGATTGACACTAACAAAAATTGATAAACAACAAAATATAACAAAAATCGACAAAACAACAATTGACTATTTAACTTATTAGATGATTGACTCTAGAAATTTCAAAACAAATTTTTAAAATAAAACACACCCGGTAATTAATTAAATTAAGTGATGTGATGTGATATTAATATTTCTAATGTAGTTATTAATAGTTATAATATTTATAATTTTTATTTATAATGTTATTTGCAATGTAGTTTATGAATATTAATTGTTAATATTTTTGCTCTAATGCAGCTGGCAGACACTTAGACCGTTGTCTTGACTGCCTTAAGGCAAGCGCTGCACGGACTTTACTCACTTAGCACTACCCAGAGGCTCGTGTAGCTTGAAAATAAGCTACGGACACGGAGTAACACTATCGCAACGCTCTATGATCATGTTAGACCGGGACCTATGGTTTAAAGTGGATTCCGAACTACTACAAACAATCATAGCACCACCGGTACTTGAACCCGAAACCTGTTGTAAGGAGCGCTAGAGAGATAGCCACCAGGACCCTTAATTGTTAATGTTGTCTACAACATAATTATAAATTTTGATATAAATATAATAATATAATTACTAAAAACTTAAATGAATGCTCCAATTAGAAAAAATTTATAATTACCTGATAAATATATCCAAGTATTTAATACTACCATAAGAGCTTCCTTTTCTAAAATGAGAGGAGAGTTTAACTAAAACACGACTTAATCACACGAAATCCCAAACAAATATGATCCACTTTCAACAAAAACCTCTCTATATATAAATGGAGACTTTTACGCAATACCTGTTGCATTAAGAATAAAGATATAAAACTAAAAAGATTAACGATCTAAAAATAACTCGTCATGATCATCAGAATACTCAGAAAAAATCGTATGATTCCATCTAAAATCAACATTTCTGAAACATAAATAAATCACTTGGAAAGGATAAAAAGAAAACAGCTTGAATAGAAAACATTAATACAGAATAAAAATTAAATCGAGCAGAGTATAATTTCTGAATCATCTCCTATTAATCTTAACGGTGCTTAATGACTTTTTTTCTCTTGGAAGTTTTTTTTTAAAAAAAAGTTTGATCTGTGCACGTTATATTAATGATTGGGTATTAAATATCGTTGTATTAAATTAATTCTTGATCCTAGATAAAAACATTTCTGTTTATTAGTCATGATTTTTAGGAATAAATTTCGCAATATTTATATATATATACATCGGGATTAATGTTAAATGAAAGAAAAAAAGAGAAATTGTTCGGTTATTTACTAATTCCACGAACTTCATTTCTGCTTAGTGTGTTGATATTTAAAATAAATTTTCCAGAAATTAATGAAAATAGATAAAGTGTGAACAGTTTTAGGAATCGAAATATTTTGATAAATAAAAATATTAATATATAAATATTTTATATATATAAATATTAATATTAAATATTTTATATTTATATTTTATGTATTAAATATTTTAAGTATTTTATATTTTTTTAATATGAAATATTTTATTAAATAAATATATCATCGAAGTTTTATTTAGAACAGTCATTTGAGATTTTGGCTGTCAAATATTTAAATAATATACGGCCTAATGGCTGAATGGCTAGCATTCTGGCGCTCGGTACGACAGGTTTCGAGTTCGAGTCCCGGTGGTGCCATGGGTGTTTGTAGTGGTTCGGAATCCACTTTAAACCGTAGGTCCCGTTCTAACATGATCGTTGAGCGTTGCGGGGGTATTGTTACTCCGCGTCCGTAGCTTATCTTCAAGCTACACGCACCTCCTGGGTGCTAAGTGAGTAATGTCGGTGTGGCGCTTGCCTTAAGGCATAAAAAGACAATTGTCTAAGTGTTTGCCAGCTGCATGAGAAAAATAAATTATTTATCGAAATAATTGCAAGCATTCAAAGGGAAAGACGTTCCAATTATTATATAAGAGTTTTTGTTTGATTGGGAAGTCACAGAAATATTAGAAAATAACAAAAAAATATATATATATAAATAATAATTTAACAACTTTCATCACCATTTTGTTAAAGATCAGGCTCAATTAGGATATGAAAACATTGTTAGAATCAGAAGAGATTTGTATTTGAAATCATTCAAGCTGCCATGAAGAAAATAAGCATTTAAGATCAAAAACGAAAATTATGAAGTTTCTAGACCGGGAGTGACCAACCCGTGGGCCGCATGTAGCCGGCCTTCAATATTTTTCCCGCCCGTGAGATTTATTACACTTTTACAAAATATATTTATTTTATAATGGCCAAAGTAGTAAAAATTAATGTGTTAAAAAATACATTATGTGTGCATCCATATATTAAAAAAGTATTTCGAAATTATGAGAAAAAAATTAACTTTGATTTTAAAGTAATATTCTTGTGAATATATGACAGACATTGCCTGTTTTATTTATGAGTTTACAGTTATCAGTTTGCGGAATAGTTAAATTATATTCTGCGAACTCATGATGCGCGCGCATCTTGGAACATCTAATATAAGTTTCTATGTTTCACTTTAAGTGACATCAGTAACGCAGTGACCATCCCTAGATACTCACTGTTGATTGTTGATAGTAGAGCAAACCAGACTCTTAGTGCAAGTTGTTAGCGTTTTTGGTTGAACTTACCCTTGCGAATCGTTTTGGTCTAAAATGAAATTGACCAAACACAAAACACCCTCAAACATAACAGACGCTAACCTGCAACACCAATTACGATGTGCAAATACCCAAATTGAGATCGATTTGCAAAAGCTAAGTGAAGGAGTGGATAAACAAACATCGCACTAGCAAAATAAATATTTTTTAATTATTTTTTTTTTTTTTTTTTAAGTTTATATTTATATATATATTTTATTTCATTTTTAGTGTTATATATTTCTTTACAATGTGCGCTTAGTATCATTTTTTTTATTATATTATCTGTGTAAGAATAATAGTGAACTCAAAAATAATAACTCATTATGTTTCAATTTGTCACTCCAACAAAATGTCTATAGCGGGTCTAAATCAAATATGGGGATATATAATTTTATATGCTGCCCGCGGAGTTATGATGCATTTCCAAAGTGTCCCACACGATCATTTGGGTTGACCACCCCTGTTCTAGACCCTGGAAAAAGAAGAGGATAAAATTAAAGGGTAATTTTGGTGCTACTGAAAAAATAGCACAGTGAAGGAGCAACCACTTTTAGTGTATCATGAAATTATGTAAAATATAGAAATTTTAAAAAGTTTATTTAATTTTTCTATGCTAGTTTTTAAGCCACTTTTTAACTATCTCTTCAGCAGTTTTCAGAGAAGAAACAGTTTAACGACCAAAATTAGTATTTTATTTGATATGAGTTTACGTGAACCAGGAGATAATTGAATGTTGTCTTTTACCATAAATTTAACTTACAATCTAATTTTGTTTTTGTCCATCGGTGAGCTTCATGTTCTACTTATGTAAACCACAAATAATCCTCCTGCATAGAGGTGATCAACCCGCAGCCCGCCTTGAATATTTTTCCGGCCCGTGAGATTTATCACACTTTTACAAATTATATTTATTTTATAATGGCCAAAGTAGTGAAAACCAACGTATTAAAACAATACATTATGTGTGCATTCCTATATTCAAAAATTAACTGTCGAAATTATGAGAAAAGTTAATTTTTATTTTATTTTATAATAATATTCTTGCAAATATATGACAGATATTACCTATTTTATTTATGAGTTTACAGTTATGAGCTCACAGAATAATTAAATTATGTTTTGCGAACTCATGATGCGCGGTCATCTTGGAACATCTAATATAACAGTTTCTATGTTTCACTTTAAGTGACCTTAGTGATGCAGTGACATTCCCTAGATACGCACAGTTGATTGTTGTTCAACTTACTCCTGCTAATCATTTTTTCTAAAATGAAATTGACCAAACACAAAACACCCTCAAACAAAACGGACGCTAACCTGCAACACCAATTACGATGTTCCAATACCCAAATAAAGATTGATTTGCAAAAGCTACGTGAAAGGGTAGAGAAACAAATATTGCACTAGTAAAATAAGTATTTTTTTAAAGTTTTTTATTTTTTTATCTCGTTTATATTTTTTATATTTCATTTTTAGTGTTATATATTTTTTTACAATGTGCGTTTAGTATCATTATATATATATATACATATATAAGGTATAAAGTCATTAATACCGGGATTCATTTTGAGGGCTCATTACCTTAAAGGATGTTTAACAATGGGGTTTTCGGGTGAAACGGTCAATCAGATCTGATAAATTGTTTACTTAGAGCAGGGTTGGTCAACCCAAGTGATCTTCCGAGCCACTTTTGAAATGCATCATATCTCCGCAGGCCGCATAAAAAATTATATATCCCTATATTAGATTTAGACTCCCTATATACATTTTTGGAGTGAAAAATTGAAGCATAATGAGTTATTACTATTATTCTTACATGTAAACGTAGATAATATAATAATAATGATACTAAAAGCTCATTGTAAAGAAATATACAACATTAAAAATTAAATATATAAATATATATGTATTTTACTAGTGCGATATCTGTTTGCACAAGAGTATTATTTTAAAATAAAAGTTAATCTTATCTCTTAATTTCGACAATTAATTTTTTAATATATGGATTCACAAATAATGTATTTTTAAATAAATTGGTTTTCAATACTTTGGCCATTATAAAATAAATATATTTCTAAAATTGTGATAAATCTCACGGGCCGGCAAAATGTTTCAAGGTGGGCCGCTGGTTGGCCACCACTGATCTTGAGTGATATTTGGTATTAGAACGCCCAATATTTTCTGTGTCCAAAAAGTAAGACCAATTTTTAATTTAAATTTCCCGGCCATATGGTATTTAAATTTTTTTTCTTTTTTAGGTTGTTGGCACTGTCCTTCACATCTGTGTGAAATTTTACGTAAAAACATTCATTTGTGTTTGAGTTACGTTTGGTTTGGTGAGATGCTAAAACTGAATCCGGTGATTTTTTAAATGTCTGAATTAATTGAGCAAGAACTTACATTAAATTTTGTTTGCAGAAACGTATAGAATGCTGCAAAAGGCATTCGGTGAGCATTCCTATATCGGAAAGAAATGTTTAGAAGTGGTAAAAACGGTTCAAAGAAGGCAGAGAACGCGTTGAAGGCGAAGAGCCCTCAGGTCGACCACCAACCTCATTCAATAAAGCTCACGCTAAAGATTTGGTGCTTGCAAACCGTCGATTTACAATTAGAGATCTTGCTGCTGATGATGGAATTGCAAAATTCCATTTTAAAAGATGTTTTGGGCCTCAAACGCGTCAAATCTTAATTGGTACCGAAAACATTGAATGCGCCACCTCACATTGCATTGATTCTTCGTGACTTTTTCTCCAGAAATGAAATCCATATCTTGCCACAACCACCGTATTCACCTGATTTAGCATCGTGCTACTTTTGGTTATTCCCTAAACTCAAAAGACCATTCCGGGTATACCGTTTTAAGTCGATTGAAGAGACATTTCAAAAATTGCCGTAATCAGTTTTAGCATCTCCCAAAATCAAGCGTAACTCAAGTAGTAATGAATATTTTGACGTGAAATTTCACACAGAGGTCAAGGACAGTGCCAAAAACCTAAAAAAGAAAAAAAAAATTGAAATACCATATGCCCGGGAAATTTAAATTGGAAACTGGTCTTACTTTTTGGACACAGTAGTAATTGTTGACAAAGTTTCTATTGCGAATTATAATATAATAAATGATGGTAAAGAGTTTAAATTCTTAGCTGGGCTATTTACATTTTGTTAGGCACCCGACTAATAGAAATGTACTGATATTTCGTATTGAAATCTTTATGAATGATTTCCCCTCCCCACCCCCCTTATTGAGGTTAATATTCCAGAATAATGTGCTAGGGAAAAGTGATAGACGTTAAATAGAATAAGAAATTTTTTTAAAAAAAAGCGTCTCTGTTGTAATTTTCTAAGCAGCTGAATAAAGGATTTGAAAAACAACCCCCCCCCCACACACACACATACACGCACGTACATGAAAAAGATTGACAAGAAAAGATTAATATTGACATAATGAAGTATATGGTGATAAATAAATAAGATTAAGCATAAGAGAAACAATGAAAGATAATATTCACTAATGAACAATGGGAATAATAGGAAAAAGATATAATAACATAGGAAATAAAGTAGGCAAAATTATAATATAAAGAAGTTATATTATAGGAACTAATAAAAAATATTTTTGGTCTATTAAACCTGCATAAATACAGACTAAAATCGCTTGAAAGACTCAATGTGGACTTCCCCTGAGAATTAATAAACATTTCGAAAAAACTGGTTTTTTCACCGACACAGTTTATTTAAAAGTTTATATTGTTTATATTGCAAAAGTCTGGAGTCGAAAAGTTGAATGAAGTTTAAGTTAAAAGCGATGGCGAAACTTGGATCAGTAGGACAAGAGAATAATGGTACGATGGACTGGTATTTTAAGCCTTGAAATTTTAATATTCCGTGGAAATCCATCTTTAAGATAGAGGTGTTGTGTAATACAAAACTTATTGAGAGAAACCAATGTACTGAAATGATGTATTAACAAAAAAGCACAGCATGCAAACTCACTATCCAAAATGGATCAACTATGAAAAAATGTTTATAGTTGATAATAGGCCATAAACTTAAATTTTATGGTCTATTATCAACTAGCATTCTGAATTTATTTATTTCAAGGATTTCATGTATTCATTATCACTCCTGCATCACAAAATAGTTGAAGCAAAAAATGCCAAAAGATTTTTTGTGTATCTTAAATTGGACATTTCATCTGCTAATGACTCAATTTCGAGAGATGGGCTTATTTATAAAACCTTACAGGTCGGCATAAAGGGCATTGCTGCAAGATGGATTAATAACTTCATTAATAACTGGAATTTTTTATGTTAATTGGAGAAACTCTGAATCTATGAAATTGTTTTCCACTCTTGGCGTACAGCAAGGGAACGTTCGTAGTGCTTTTCTTTTTACTATCTATATGAGAGATATTTTCGAGATCATCCCTGATCATACAGAATGCTTGTTATATGCGGATGATATTTTTCTTTTTAGCAGTGATAAAACTCTGGGAAAAGTACTTAATAATCTTCAAATGACCCTTCATAAAATCACTCAATGGTGCGAAACTTGGAATTTCACCCTTCAACCTGAAAAGTGCGAAGCTGTAAACTCTTCTAACAAAAAACAACAACCAGCTCAACATTTGCAAATTTACAATATCCATATCCTTTGGAAGCAAAATACTCGTAATTTTAACCTTTTATCCCTTTCATCTTCTTTTAAAACCTCCCTTTCAAACAACATTTCCTACATCTAAAAAGGAAAGTTATTAAAAAGTTGAATGCTCTTAAAGCAATTGCTACTGATTCCTGCGGTTGTCGGTCGTGGCATTTAATTCAAATAAGAAATACCACAGTTCGTAATTTACTGGAATATGGAGCTCTTCTCTTTATCTTATCCCTCCATAGCGATTTCCAAACACTTAACACCTTATATCATTTGGATTTACATTTTACAACAGGCCTTCCAAGGTGGACTCCGATACACATTTTATTTAAAGAAGCTGACCAACTTTCTTTGTTTCAGAGGTTATACAGTATGCCAATTAATTACTCGAATGCTGGTACCAATATATTTTTATTAAAAATTCTTTATTTAAAATTATTTTTTACATTTTATTTTTATTAATAAATTATTATTAAGCTAATTTAAGAAAATTAATTTTAAAATTATTTTTTTAAATTAACATTCATATTTAAAAAATAATTTTTAAAAAATAATTTATTTTTAAAATAGAAACAAATATAACTTTTTAAAATTTGTAATTTTAAATATAAATAATTTTTTTAAAAAAAATTCATTTATATTTAAAATAGAAACAGATCGATAAAAGTTTTTAAAAAAAATTCTTTTTAGAAAACGTAGTTAATAAATATATAAACATTCAGATTTAAACTCTGGAATCAAATACTTCAAATAATGAATAAAAGAATTTATAAGTATAGTATTTTATTTAATTGTTAATATAATAATTAAATTTTAATATTAAATAATTTTTTCAATTGGCTTCACCAATTACATATAAATCAGTTAAGTTTATAATTTAAAATATTTAGTTTATAATTAAATTTGTAAAACAGAAATTAAAATATAAAATCTGTTTTTATTTCTGTACATGGTATTTATAATGTTTCTTTACAAAAATGTATTTTATAAAATAATTCTTGTATACAAATTATAGTTTTTCAATAAATTTAAAATCTGAATCATAAACATATATGTGTGTCTTATCAATTAAGTAAATGTTACCACCAATATTTTCATATGCACCCTTGTATTGGGAAAATTTGGTGTTGGTATAAATAATTCTGAAATATGTATTTTTTAATTTACATATTGATTTGTAAATATGTATAATGTATGATTACGTAATTTTAAAATAGCATCTACATATTGAATATTTGGAGATAAATAATTTAAATGTTTTTAATTTAAAATATTTAATTGATCATCAAATTCATAAAACATATAATTAGAAATTAAAATATGAGACCCACTTTTATTTCTGTACATGGCATCAATATTTCTTATAAATGGTGCCCATACTTTATCTGAAATTGTATCCCTAGTATTTAAATGTAACCTTTGTTAAAATGATCCAAAAAATGTAAAATAAGTATAATAATTAATTAAAGTTAATTAAGGCAACACTATCCATGTGACACTTGTATAATGTTTTTAATCTTTGTCTATCATATTCAGATACATTATTTTTACATAAAAAATGTGGAAACATGGTAGAATTTTGACTTATATCATGTGTTAATCCTAATGCTTGTCCCAATTTATGTTGCAAAACATAAAATATTTCTTGAGGATTTAATTTATCATTAATAAAATTTTTTCCCTCTTCTGGATAATGAGCTTTTTCATAGTTCTAAAGTAAATATTTATATCTCCTTTTCCTGGTTCTACTCTAGCAATTCTAAAGGTTCTATATTCCACATTTCAATTATATCATCAAGAAAACTATAATTTGTTCCATTAACTAATGAGCATGTTAAATAATTTTTATTCCAAGTAGGATTAGAATTTACTAAATGAAATAATAAAAAAAAAAAAACATCATAACTTGATTAAATAAATATTTTTATTTACGAATGGTGATATTTACAATTAATTACACATACAAATGATAATATTATTTTTAAGTAAAAAAATTAGCATTGATGTATACAGTTTAATTCTTTTTAAAAACTTCATAAATACATAACTGTACAAACATTGCTGCACCATGTCTATAGTTTCATCAGTCTTCTCAGCTTTAAACTTGCTTTCCAGTTTTGATAAACAAATGATGCAACAGAATTTTTTTTTTATTGATATTGTAAAAATTTTTTTATTCTTCTCTTTAATAAATTGTTCAAAGTTAGGTGGTCAAATAGCACATTCTTTTCATATTTTTGAACTATAAAAACCACACACTACTTTTTCAAATGCTTTTTGAGAATTATTTTTTAATTTGGCTATATAAATAATTTCACGCAAATATTGTTTTGATCGATTTTTCGAAAATTTCGTAATTTTCTTTTGTAATGTTGAGTGAGTTTTATTTTCATATTTTTCAAAAAATTCATGGAAAAGTTCTAGAGGATAATGATATTTTTGATCTTTTGTATTAAAAATAAAATGTTGAAATGCACGTTGTAAGATGTTCATAAACAACAAATACCAATTCAGGTTTGCAACAGTTGTTGGTTTCATCTATAAAAAAGAATAAAATGAAAAAAGTAATTTTTTCTAATAAAGTAGTAATTAACAACTATTTTGATGAAGAATACAATCATAAGAAAGGAATTTGGGAATATAATGCATTAGATAGATTTAGATTTAAAGAAAGAATAAAATAGTTCGAAAAAATATTTCTTAAATAATGGCTTCTGTGTTGGAATTATTACAAGAATTTGTAAAACCAAATTTATCTACAATTGTAAATGGAAATTTGGGAAAGAAGATATAATTTGATAAATTATTATTTAAATATATTTTTTAATGATTTAGTTATAGAGATAACCACAAAAGAAGATGATATTGAAAACTTTTGTGATCTTTTAGTTTTTTTGAACTCAATTTTGGAGAATATGTTTATGAACCCCATTATGCAAAATGTATGATTGTTTTTACAAGCCATTTATATATAAAACTTAATTGTAAAGTTTATTGTTTATCATCTAAATAGTTTTTCATTTAACTATAAAAATTTATTAAATAAAATGAATACTACTAATAATAAAAACATTACAATATTATATCCTGATTTTACAACTTATCCTGAAATAAAAGAAAATTATCATGTAATAATTTCACTAATATCATGTAAAGACACTAATGACGCTTATTTAAATTTATTAAAATGTTATAAAGCAATAAAATATAAAGGTCCTAATATTAAATCTTGGCAAATATTATTTCGTCCTAAATTTCAAAATATTGAATATGATATGCAGGGCCGGATTTTCCTATAGGCTAACTAGGCTTCAGTCTAGGGCCCCAAGATCAAGAGGGGCCTACATTCAAATTGTTAGCAAAATTAGAATTACACTATTCTAAAAACAGTAAACATTAAAACACTGAATCGAAAATAAGGAGAACATATGACTAATAAACAAACATAAAAATGTATTGGTTAAGATCAACGCGTTCGTCTCATTGGGTCTGTTCGTTTGTAAATACTACACTGGTGTGCAAAACTTAAGCAACAGGTGGGATTTTTGCCCTAACTCCACGAGAAATCATCTGAGAGACATGACATTCAGAAATGCGGAAGAGTATTATGTACGTAAAGGATGACAAAAGCATCGGCGATGAAAAAGGAAAACAATGCATACGGTATGGAATCAAACAAAAACAAGCTTTATTGAACGCATAGTATCGTGATTTATGATTGTCTATCCAAGAGGAAGACCAACAAGCAGATGTTCCTTAATATGGGATATGCCCTCCCCTCACTGCAATGGTTGCTTCGCACCGTCTCCGCATACTCAGAACCAGCTGGTGAAACATTTCTTGCGGTAGGAGTGACCATTCCCCAATCAGCATTTGTTTAAGTTGTTGGGTGTTCTTCGGAGGATGTAAGCGTGCTGCAATGCGTCTCCCCAAAGCATCCCACACATGTTCGACGGGATTTAAATCTGGGGAGTACGCTGGCCAATCCATTCGAGTGATATCTTCACTTTCCAGTAGTTCCTCAACAGCAAGAGTCCGATGTGGCTGTGCATTGTTATCCATAAAAATGAAGTCTGGGCCAATGGCACCTCGGAACAGACGCAAATGGGGAAGGAGTACCTCCTCACAATAGCGATCCCCGGTTACAGACCCTCTGTCGAAAACGTAGAGCTCAGTTCGCCCGTTCAGCAAAAGTCAAAAAAAGTTTTGTGCTCTCTGCACCACTGTAAACGGTGGCGTCGGTGACCAACTTTCAACGGGAGGCAGCGTTCAGGACGGCGGGCGAATAGGCCCACTTTGGGAAGGCGTCTGGCCACAGTAAACCGCGACAGTTGCCGCCCCGTTGCTGTACAGAGTTGCTGAGCAATGGCGTTTGCTGACTGCTGTCGGCCTCTTTTCGCCTGCAGGACGATATATCGGTCATCCCCTGCAGTTGTCTTCCTCGGGCGGCCACCACCAACCTTTCTAACAGCTGTACCTGTGGTTTGGAACGCTTTCCAAGCGCGCGAAACGACACTTTTGTTGATTCCGAACTCTGCAGCTACACTGGTGACAGTAAGCCCCTCCTCCAGCTTTCCGATCATTCTTCCACGTGTGAAGTCGTCTAGGTGATTTCTTCTAGCCATATTTCAAGAAACTGACTCCCTGGCACTTGCAGCGAATATGTTGAATTGCGTCTCCGTCCTTCCTTTTATTCTATTGTTGAGCTGCGCGCGCCGACATCACGCGTTTTGCGTAAGCTCACGTTGCCTCCGACATTTCATTCCTGATATTTGCATACGCATGACGTTTCTACTGACTTACGTGTTCATTGTACTGATTTCCAGACCTCCTTTTCTGCAATTTCATGGCTATCTGCTAAATTTTTACATTGTTGCTTAAGTTTTGCACACCAGTGTAGATTGCACCAAAGTATAGTTCATACGTTCACTGATTGCTATGGCAAATATTGACGTGCCTTATGCTACTATGCTCTGGTTTATTCTTCCCCAATGTGGAATCAATCTTACGGCTGTTTCTCAGTTTAGTAGTCAATAATTGTACTGGAGAAAGGCATTTACAAGACTTAAAAATATCAAAAATCAATTAAGAAGCACAATGACCCAGACGAGGTTGTCTTAAGTATTTTGTGCATCGAAAATGAAACCTTCAGAAAAATAGATTTTGATGAACTTATAGAAGAATTCTGTGTGAAAAAGTTTAGAAAGAAATTCTTCTAATCTACTATTTCGTTTTAAATGTATACTTGGATTGACTCAGTTCTTAAATAAAATAACTATTAACATAAAATTTAATATGATATACAATTTGATACTTTCCTTTTTGTGATCTGGATTTTGTTTGAATCAAGTTCCATTTTTGGTTTAGTTTAAAACTTAAAATTCATAATAATTCATACTTAAGCTTTAAATGCGAATTATTATGAAATAAATTGATCTGAATTGAATTTGTTTTAATCTTCAACGTATTGAATATATTTTATTTAATTTGATAGAAAATAGGATAATTTTTATTGCATATTTTATTTTCGTAGTCAAAGATTTTTATTATTTGAATTTTGTTTCTTTGTAAATGTTGTGTGTTATGTTTGATTAGTTATTGTAACAAGTACTATATATGGTGTTGAGAATAAATATCCGAATAAGTGTTATCGGCTTTTTTTTTATTTATTTTCCGTGCCACATTTTTTATAAAGATTAGTACCAATCACAACATGTTTCATTTAACATATTGATATATATCACAGTAATGATGTATTTTATTATCCCTCATGTAATTTACAAACTTAAAAATAGAACGTGAAAGGGCCTCATAAGTGGAATAGCCTAAGACCTCTTTTCATCTAAATCCGGCCCTGATGATATGAAAGTTTGCAAAGAGAAGTTGGAAAAAATAAATGTAAAAAGTATTTATTCTATTTCTATGTGATATATATATATTAACTCAATAAATACTAACATACAGAAGTAGCAAAATTTTTTTTGTCTTGACAAGTGTTTGAAAAAATGTTTTAAATAGTTTTATAAAAAAACACAAAAGCATTAAAAAAAAATCTTTTATTTATTCATATTAAAAGAAATACTTTTTTAAAAAACATTTCACATTAAAATAAATACATCTTTAAATACATCTCAAAGTAAAATGTCTATTAAAACACTTTAACATCATATGTCTCAATTTCTTAACTGGACATGAAAATGAATTACAATCATAACAACGTACGCAATTGTGAATATAGTAATTAAATTTTATAATTTTTAACATCATGTGGCAAATAATTTTTAATTTTTTTTTTAATTGGCTTTCACCAATTATATATAAACCTGTGATATTTAAATTTTTTATATGAATAGGTAATCTATTGAGCCAATCTTTATCACATATTTGGTAAATATACGTGTCCGCAGTTGCCAAAGCAAAACTTCTACATCCACTTTCGATTATATCTTCATTAAATTGCAAAGCAACGAATTCATATTTCGGTGTTACTTTTCTGGATTCTTTTTTATTTCTTCTGCTTTTATGTCTTATATTTCCACCTCTTTCTTCACTTCAGTTTGAGACATTCTAATACAAATAAAAAAATTTTTTAGTATACAAAAAACATTAATGTAATATATAAAACATGACTCATAAAAAATATTAATATAATAAAAATAATATTATTTACTTCTGGAAGTAATGTTTTGCACTGTATCGCAAGATGAAGCAGTGTGTTAATTTCTGATAATTCTTCTGACTATTTAAAGAAATGGGAAACAATAAAAAAAACTTTAAATGTTAAAAAATAAATAAATAAATAATAAAAATAAAAATTGTTTTTATTATTATTATTATTATTATTATTTTTACAAACAATTTAAAGAACAATGAACAATTTTGGACAACATAGGACATAGACAAGATCGGACAATATTAGACAAATATTTTCTAAAAATTTTAAATTTTTTTTTATTTTTTAAGAAATAAAATGTATGTAAGAAAATTAAATAAAAAATAAACTGTATTTAAAAAATAAAATAAAATTTATTAAAAAAATAAAATAAAAATAAAATTCATTAAAAAAATTAATTTAAAATTAATTTTTTAACAATTTAAAGAACACTGGACAATTTTAGACAACATTGGACAAAAAATTTTTTAAAAAATTGTTTTTTTTTTAATTTTTTAAATATTATACACACCTTCTCCAAGAATCTATCATATAGTTCGATTCTTCTCTTCTTCCGTCATAAATTTATTTTTATGCTTTATATTACTTAAATCACGTAGATGAGAATATTATTTTACTTTATTTATATTTATTAAGATTTCATCAAAATGCAGAGACTTTTTCACAGAGAACAGACACGAGAATGAA